>APFE030958774.1:337334-351084 GCA_000404065.3 Pinus taeda
TTAATATCTTAAATTAATAATTATGTTATTCTAATTTTATAACCTATGATAAAATTGTATTTTTGGATCATCTAACATTCCCCCCTATGATCCAAAGATACATTACAATAGATACCAAATCTGGATGCTGAAGAAACTGCAATATGAAGAGAACATGAATCAGCTGCATGCTTGATTCATCTCTGAAGGATGCTTGACAACTCCATCATTTGCCAAGCCGCAAAAGGATCCAACTGTCCTTTGCTTGAAAACAGCATCCGGTGTCCACTGACACATTTTGATGATGATTGTCCACTGGCTGAAGATGTCGAAAAAACAACTCAATGTTGCTTTTGCTATGATGAAAGCTGCTCACTGTTGCTTTGGCTGTTGATCGCCCACTGGCGAATTTTCTGATGCTCACTGCTGATGACAAATGCCCACTGGCTGATGAAGATGCCCACTAGCTGATGAAGAGGCTCACTGGCTGCTTTGCTGATGTTGTTGAGACTTTCAGTCTGACAACCACTTGTCAATTTCATTGACAAAATCTAGCCCGGGTCTTATCTATTCTTGGTGGCAATTGTAAATATTGAAAAATGTAAACAACATCAGCATACCACGCACATTGTTTAAAACAATCTTCAACTTCAACCATTGATTCTTCATCTAGCAGATCTGATAATTCAAAAATATAATTTATACCAACAACATCAAGATTTAAATCAGTCATTAGTCTAGATAGACATTTTCCTATAATAAAATTGGTAGGTCTGATTTCCATGTCATACTCCAAAATTTTAGCAATCCATGTCCCTCTTCTGCCATCACTATTTGGCTGTACCAAAATACTCTTTATTGCAACATCTGATACATATGCAATCACATGAGAATGCAAAATAAACGATCTAAAAGCTTTTAGTGCTTTGTGCAATGCATATGAATTTTTTTCTAGAATATTGTACTTTAGTTCATAATCCCTCAATGCCCTGCTGAAAAAGGAGATGGGTTGTTCTTGTCCTGCAACATTCTTCTGAAGAAACACACCAGAAATAGTGTGTTCGGAAGCAAAAGAAAAAAATCATGAAATATTTTGAAAAATATGGACTATTGAGTAGAGGCTCTTGGCATAAGGCTCTCTTGATATTATTAAAATAATTCTTCGCTTGTTCAGTCCACTTAATTTTGCTCCCTTTCTTAAGCATTCATGTTATTATTTTTAAGATTTCTACAAAATTTAGAATAAAACATTGCAGAAAATTTACTTTACCTAAGAAAGGTTGCACTTCATTTTTACTTCTTGGTTGTTCAATATTTTGTATTGATGTCACTCTGCTGGAGTCTATCTATATGTCCCAACATCTTGCCCTCTCTCACAGAAAAATGGGATTTCTTCAGATAAAGAGAAATTTCAAATTTCCTGCACTTATTAAAAACCATTCTAAGATGTTTCAAATTTAAGATTTAGACTTTGAGAAAACAACAATATCATGTAGATAAATCACCACAAACTTATCTCTTTCGTCAGCAAAGGTAAATTCCGTTACACGCTGGAAAGTGGCTCCTGCTTTCATGAGTCCGAAAGGCATCATCGAATACATGAACATATCACATGGTGCAGTGAAGGAAGTCTTCTCTTGATCTTTTGGGTCGACCAGGATCTAATTGTATCTTAAAAACCCATCCAACATGGAAATATTTTCTAAAACAACAACCTTCTGGAGAATGTGATCCATTTTCGGTAAAGGATAATTATCATTCTTTGAGACTTTATTTAAATTTCTAAAATCCATACACATGTGAATTTCCCCACTTTTCTTTCTTACTGGCACCAATTTTGCTACCCAATTGGAAAATATGAATGGAATGATAATTTTTGCAGCCAATAGCCTCTTTACTTCTTTCTCAATTAGTGGCAGTAGTTTTGGATTGATCCTTCCTAACTTTTGCTTGAATGGTTTCTCATTTTCCTTAAGTGGTATAGTGTGTTGGATAATGGACTGATCATAAATATTTAAATCTTCATACCTCCAGGAAAATATATCAGTGAATTCCTTCAATAATTATGCATACTGTTTTTTATGCTCTTTCTTCAAAGCACTAGAAACTTTGGCAACTTTTGGGTCACTTTCGGTTCCCAAATTGTAATCCTCCATCTCCCCCTCAATTGGCAGAATTCTTGGTTTCATGCTGCATCACTATAATCAAATAATATTTCTAAAGGTAATAAGCCACTAGGAATCAAATTATTACTAAGCTGAATAATTTCATTTCTTGCTACAACATTCAAATATACTGTTGTTTCATAATTTTGATCTACAATTTCATCTTCATGCCTTTCTATCATAGTGCTGAGGAATTCATCTGTTCTCTCTAGAAATCTTCCGATCAACTAATTGTCTTCAAAAACCTGCCAATGCTTTTTATTATCTGGAATTGAAGGTCGATGTGTAACATTTATCTCATATTTTTCATTTGAATACAACAGATCTATGAATGTACTAGCAGCCTTTTCCAGAGCATCTGTAATTCCATTTTTCTCTCTTGGTATCAATGAGACTTCCTATTCAACAAAGAAGTTAGAAAACAAATCCCAAATTTCATTTCTATAAGCTCTCATTCTTGGATTCTTAGTTTGATAGAAAACTTTAACTTGTTTCACAACCAACTCTGAATCTCCAAAAATTTGAAATTTTTGTGCCTTTTCCTCTCGTAATAGAATTAAACTAATAATGAGAGCTTCATACTCCGCTATGTTATTTGTACAATCAAACAACATTTTAAAAGAATGAAATTGACTTATACAATCTGGTGGAAAAATCCACACACCTTCTCCTGAACCCTTCTCACATTTGTTTCCATCAAAGTATAATTTCTAGACTTCCCCTGAAGAAATCTAAACTTATTCTTGTTGAATATCAATTTCATTTGCTGCTGATGTTTCACCCTCAAAATAACAATCGTTGAAAAATATTTCTAATCCTAGCTCTATGTCTACTACATATATTGGATGATTATTCGTCTACATTTTGCTGCTCACCATATAGGCCATTTGAAGTTGTCGGTATAGTCTTTTCATTTCACCAAACTATGGTATAGAAGCGTAAGTCATGTCCATCTGTAAAGTTCCTCCCAATCTTGCTGCCCAAGCTCTAGACAACAACATGCCAAATCTGACAGGAATGTCTGCTACTACTATATCCATCAAAACACTTTTAGTGGGAATCTGACCTAAGGTGACAACTAAATCCTTAATCATCCCTAAGAATTTTACTTTTCTGGAATCAAAATAGAATAAATATTTATAGGGTCTAGTAGTTTGAAGTCCTAGATGGTCCATGACTGATTTGGGCATGAGATTATGTGAGGCTCCAAATTATAACATCGTGTTATGAAGAATCATATCATGCAAATTTAGAATTACATAAAAAGGGGGTAGGTCATTGTTTTCAATTGTGACGTGTGGGTCAATTACAAATTCGGGAGCATCATAATCTAGGTTCAAAGAATCTTGTGAAATTATGTTGATTTGATCAATCTCTGAATTTTTAATCATAGTATAAATTATTTTCCCATATTGCTCATTTCTTAAAAGTTTAGCAAAAGGAATGGACACTTTCAACTTATTGATTTCAGATTCTAGATTAAAAGTTGATTGTAATTTTTCTGCATCTTTGGTCTCCTTTCTTGCTTCTTTCAAATTTCCCTTCTTTGGTTCCTCTGGCCTCTTCAATATCTCTTTTCTAGGTTTAGCTTGTTGTTCGGTTCTTGTATTTTGTGGCAGAGCTTTGATAGGAATATTCTAGTTTCTAAGGTTCTACTATCTTTGAAAATCTGCCATCGGATTATTGTACCCCTACTGATAAACAATTGAATTTCCTAGATGAACACTATATTTTTCTCTCGAGCATCTAAGAAAAAGGTCATGTCCTTCTTTGGTGGAAAAAACTTGGGTCTCCTCGTCATCGACGCAACCAATCTTATGGTCTTCTTCTTCATTAGTATCCTCATTCACAAATGATTCTAGAAAAGGAGGTTGAATGGTGGACTGTTGTTCTTCAAGAGCTTTCTACTCTCTGCGATGATTTTGAGCAGCCTGGGGTCTCCTGAAATTCGGATTTCTGACTTGAGGTTGATTCTCATGGGGAGGGGTCAACTTATCCACCAGTTTCTCCATAGTTTTCAGCATTACATCAAATTTCAAGTCAGGGGATAAAGATGACTCTTCTTTAAAACCCAATCTTCTTTGAACCTTGATTTTTTCCTTCTTTGCCAATAAATTAGCCTCCACTCCAATTGCATTACTCTGTGTTCGATCCAAAGTAGTAGGGTTTCTCTCATGGATTTGATAGGCCAACTCGGCATCAAAGCAGTCAAGATAATGTAACAAAGATAAAACAGGAGGGGGTTTGATTTCAGTGTTGGGTTATGTTATATTCTTTCCACATAGTTAACAGGGGGTTTGAGGGGTACCCGTAACCCCAATTTATGGGGTCCGAGGTAGCGCCCCGGAAAATTTTGGTTTTGGACCCTATGTTAGGTTGGGTGAACCCACCTATGGTTTTGTGCATGATTTTCGCACATGTTTTTTGGACGCGATGGTTTTCGGTCCATGGTATTGGATGCGATGGTTTTTTGGTCCATGGTATTGGATGCTTCGGCATGTATAAATATGTATTGTAACATTGAAACAAATATAATGAAAAATCAAGCTTGTAGTCTCGGTTTTGAGGTCCAGTGGGAAATCTCTGTGTATATGTGTTTTATGTGTTATGCTCTCACATTTTTATTTTTCCTGCGATTTAGAATTCGTATGCAGGTAATTTCTCTACGAGGTTAAAACCTACATTCAGCTGGATTAGAATTATAAATCTTATTAAATCTGACTTTCAATTCTTGTAAATATTCTCCTAGGTTTATTTTGAGTGCATTATACTTGGCTAAAATATTCAATGGGTTTTTTCTTCACTTCCCATTTGGCGAGAAAAAACCATTCAAACTCCTAGAATTTATTAATATTGGCCACAGGCAAATATCTAAACCATTTGTTTACCTCACCAGACAGACTCTATGCAAAAAGCTTCAATTTTATGTCATCATGGTCAAATTCTTCTAGATCTATGAAATCATTGACTCTGTCTAGATGTTGTTGAGATGTATAATATCCAGTCCCATCAAACTAAATAAGGCGTTGCCCATAATTGTTTGGGAGATCATGGACCTATGTTGGAAGATTCAAAGGTTCATATCAGGCAGCCATAGGCCTATGATGTGAACTTATAGTAACGCCAAGTGTAAAGAAAACAAAAGTTACATGTACTAAGATTGTTGGAGTGCAAGTTGATGGAATAAGCTTTTCAAAACCTCCCGATGATAGCTGAGTAGTTGGGGTAAACAAATATCAGATGAAATAAAGATAAGTCGAAGATTTAGTAGAAACTTCTTGAATTTCCTTGACTTTTTGTTCCAATTTCTGAAAGTGAGCCCAAATCACAAAACCTTGGGGTAAAATCTCTAGCTTCGGGATAGAGGGCCCAGGGGTAAAGGCCTTACAATCTATTGGATCTAAAATAGTTTATGATAAATTACTCTCAGAAATAGATCTGATTAATTTACTTTAAAGTTTAATATCTAGCACTAAGTATTCAAAATTTTCAACTTTTATAGGTAGAGAGAAATATCTTTCTAAATCGACCGTACCTGATTCCTTGGAAGTCTTTTTCCTAAACAACTTTTCTGGGCTTGACAAAATATGAGGTGGATTTGGATCTAGGTTCCTATGAGTATGAACACCTGTATGAGCCAGAACTTCATTAGTAAGAACCCTTCAGATCATAGTGTGGAGTCGCCAGAGCACAAAACTTATAGCCAAACTGATATACAAATCTTTGTTTTCCCTCAAAGATCTGATCTTCAACAAAAAAATAGTTAGGGGAAGAATATTATTTTCGTTCCCCGACAAAAATGCCAAAATGTTATCACTCAAGGAAAAACCATAAGGTAACCTCAAAACCTATTTTAGTTTGAAGTTGGCCCTTCAACCCAGAGAGGGATCTCTCTGTAAAACTCAACTACCCTATGGTCACCATAGTAGAAGATTTTGTGCAATTGAGTTCAGGTGACCATATTTAGATCTAGGGATAAATTAGTTGGGTGATCTTCAAAACCATTGGGCATGGAGTCCATGTTTTAAACAAATAAGATCACAACTCCAATGAGTAGGTTGTACAAAGCACAAAAATCACAAGTCCTTTGACTATTTGGGAGATTTGGAAGAAAGATGGCTGAAGGTAAACATAGTTTATAGATGACTAGAATAACACATATTAATGACTGAAAATTTAAGAGAGGAGCATCAATGAAATCCAATCTCATAAACTAACATTCTCAGGCATTGAATAAAACAATTATATAATAGAGAAATACTGGCAGGGAGAAGAAACACATGAATTTCCTACTAACTTCTCATTAAGCATTGTGAATACATTCAAGATTTGCTCAAATATATTTGGACTACAAGTGTTTTTCCAATAAAATCCAACCTCGTTTCAATAATCATAAATTGTTTATATAGTGCTTACACAACAATTTGCAAAATAATAGTCATCACATAATTACAGAAATTGAGATACTTAAATATCTTTCAAGTTCATGTATGCAAAGATAAATTTAAAAATATTATGTCCTTCCTAGAATAACTATAGGAAATATGCTTTTATTTAGGCAAAAAGAAATATCTAGTCAACTGCCTCCCTTGAAAGTAGAACAGGTCCCCAAACTGTAGTTTAGCATCTCTACTAGCATAACAAGTCTCATTGCAACAATCCATCAAAACTGCTTCTTTGTTCTTCTTCAATTCTACTAGAAAATCCTTAGCCTTTAAATATGGAAATTGGTTCATTAACATTGATCCTCTACCTTGGAATCTAGAGTGGCTGAAGTTGTTTTCACAAAAACTTGTTAACTGTCCATTCAAACTAAAAAACCCTCTTTTTCTGTGATTCAACAACTGCCTACTAATATGGCTTCCACTCTTTGTATGGTATTTTTGGAGAAATTTCCACCTTATTACTCCACCAATACTCCTTAGCCCCTTATCCTTTTTCTCCTTTGGCATATGCTTTATTATATGACTGGGCCAGTGATTATTGGCTTAATGTTATATCAGATCCCCTTTATAATGTAACTTAACACGAATTTGATTTTGTCTTGACTTCTTTTTCTTTAGCCTTTCTCACATTTCTTCACTATAGGACCGAGGGTTGTGACCCATTGCTTAGCCTTAAGGTGCTAGGGCATTTTCTTTGTTGTCGGGGGCCATTTTTTCTTTGTTAAGTGCTTAGTTCCTAAGTTTCTTTAAAATCCTCTTGACTATGTGCCAGCCCCAATATCGGAGCCCCTCTCGTTTGAACTTTCCAATCAGAGAGTTTATTTTGGAGCTGCAATATTCCTCAACCTCCAATATGCAATCTCTGATATGATGTCATCACTCCACGTGGAACCTCATGAGTGGTGAAAATTCACCTGATTTTTCCCCTTAGGCCCCCTCAAAATGCCAAAACTCCTGCCACGCGTCCTTCTGTACCGCCACGTCATGCTAACATCAGATGCCACTATAACTTATTGGAACAAATCATATTCCATAACGTGTCCCACTAGAGGAGAGAGAAAGGGCTCATCCACCTTTGGTTTTGCGATGATGTCCTTTTTTAACCTTTCTCGGCATTCCCTAGAGACTCTTACACTATCAACATTCCCTGATGGTTTTAACATTATTGACACATTTTCATATCGTAGCTTCTTAAGGTTGTGACCTTAAGAAGTTATGATTTCCAATTCTTCAATTCGTTAATTGTTGGTTCACCGATTCGCCGATCGTTGATATGCCTTGGACCCCAGATGTGCTGATCACCGATGTGCCTTGGACCTCTGATGTACCGATCGTTGATTCTCTGATTGTCGATATTCCCTGGACCTCCGATATGCGATCACCGATGTGCCCTATACCTTTGATATGCCTTCCTTTCAAAGGCTTCAAACCCTTAAACTTCAACAAGCCATATCCTTTGATCTAGGAGTCCATTTTTGGACTTCCACATACCTTTGGAAAAATTGTTTAGAGAATTTTCCAATGGAGGGGGTCCGATGTAGGATTTGAGTCCTTCTGTTGTTTGGAAGATGACTACAAACTTCTTTTCTTATTTACTAAAATTTCCAAAAAAATGTTGACAACCTTGCTATCAAGAAATTTTCCCTGATTATTACAATTTTAAATACTGACACTACAACTATCAACATTTTCCAAAAAACATTTAAAAATTTGAAATTTTTATTGTGATAACAGAAGCGCTCAATTTGACAAGGGAAAGTGTAATTTTGAATTACGCCGTACATGTGCATATTTGATTAGGTCGACCCTAAAGCAAATTGGAGACCCATGGATGGCTATAAATATAAGTTAAGTGACCCTCATTTGGAAAATCATCTTGGATCATTATTCTATTCTCTTCCTTGGTTTTGTCTCGTATAGGTTTGAGGAAGGCCTACTGAAAATGGGTTCACACGAAGGTGAAATTGCAAGGTCCAAAGCTCGCATATATGTTTTTAGGGTTTTGGCTCTCAACCATAAGCATGTCATGGAAAAATATCCACTGAAACTACATTTTGGTCAGTTAATTTTGCGATCAAAGCCTTTCAGTTTCATGCACAACATGTTTTCCATGCTGTTGGAAAGTAGGGTTTATTTTTCATTAATTTCCACAATTGACCAAAGATGAATGAAGTTGACTATAGTCCGGTGAATTGATACCTAATCAGTAATTTTGTTGAAACCATATTTTGGATCTTGTTAGATTAATCTTGTTGGGATCATCTTCATGAATATTATTTAGTTGATGTTGTTATCCAGGTGGATATTGGTGGCCACCTGCCAAGTCCACCTGGACCCCCACCATTATCTTTCTCAGCATTTTCAGTTTCCTTAATTGTAGCACAACTTACTATTTTTAGCAGTTTTTCGGGTCCTGAACTTCCGGAGCCGTTTTGAGGCCCTAAACGACGTTTTTTGGGGAATCCGGGGGCAACAAGGGTCCATGTAATGGACCGATGTTTCCTGTTCCAACAATGATAGTGCTCGAATAGATCTTTCTAATGAGCTATTGTACGCGTCAACAGAGATCATATGCTAAAGTTACGACCCCGGGAAGTTGATGTACCAACTTACCCCCAAACGGGGCCCACAGTTTGGCGTTTCATCTCCTAGGGTTAGGTTTTGGAATGTGAAGGGTTTTTCATTGTTTCCCAACAATAAATAGGCCTTCGAGCCTCATTGTAACATAGTTCAGAGGCATGTAGCCATCACATCTCTTCTCAGAGATAAGCTACCATCGCCCTAGCTAGTTTATTTCATTTATGATTGTAAGCATATTTTAGTAGTTTCCATTAATGAAATGAAGTATTATTTCCGATGCATATTTGTGTATATGGTTATCTCTGTAATTTGTTGCGTTCCTGTTTAAATCCAGATCATATTGTTGGGTAGTTGTATGGATGGAGTTATGGATCATTGTCCTCTCTTTTGTTGAATCATTCAATGAGAATCTAATAAGAAGAAGCATTGAAATGGTTTTCCCCATAATGGATTTTTCTCTGGTCTTCAACCAATCTTGATGTCTCTATGTCTGTATGTTTTTATTCTATTGTTCCTTTATGTTCCGTTGCATTGATGATGATTATGCTCTTTCTATATAATTGCATTTGCTGCTAAATAATGATGTAAATATGAATAATTTTATGATTCTATGGGGTGAATTCTATATGTAAATTATGAAATGAAATTATCAAAGAAAAGAACAATATAACCCTAAGAAGAATTAACATGATCAAGGTGAAGTTTCCACATCATCACCTCATGGGGTTTTGACCCATTGACTTGGGTCTTCAACTTCAAACACGAATATCTCTAAAACTAGGAGGTCTCTTGGGGCATGTCGCACACCACTAGAACCATATTGACAAGGAGAATACAACGACATGGATCTTTGAGATAAAATCAATGATTTTCCACTTCAAAAACCTTTGACAAAGTTGGGGTATGTCCTAAGTCCAGGGAACCAAAACCCTAGAACTTGGATTTTCAACCATCCAACAACGAAGCTACCAACTTGATCTAATATAAACAGTTACTAAGAAGCGTTCATTAACAACTTGACATCAATGACTAGTGTTTTAATCAAATTCAAACCCAATCAACTCCAGGGGTTTACATCAATGACAACACTGTCTGACAATCTCCTCCTTTGTCATTAATGGAAACACACATACTCCTGCAAGTACAACTCCCCCTAACTTCATGCTTCCATCTCCTTCTCATAACTTCACTCTTCTTCTCATGATTTCTCTCCCCCTTTAACATCAATGGAAAGGGGTAACTCCCTCTAAAATTATTCCCGCTTCATGTGAACCTATCATCTGCCTATGATCCCCCTGACAAAAAGCCTTCCTCTGACACCGTAAATCCTTGTGGACCCGTAACATTTATGTGTTGGAAATAATACTAAGAGGCGGGGGGGTGAATCAATATTATTAGGTCAATTATTTTTCATTTCACAATTAGATTTGTATACACTACTTCAGTTAGTAAATACCGCGTATGTACGCAACTTCAATTAAGGAAACAAGCGTATATCAGCAGACTTGTAAATTAAATTATTCTTCAGATGTTGATCATTAATCTGTGCTTCAAACCATATAAACAGTAACCATGAACAGTGAAACAGAACAGGCAACCACACATGAGAACACAAGATATAAGGTGGAAACCCAATGTGGCTGAAAACCACTTGTTGCAATTCGTCTTTATCTTATTTTAATTAGGAACTTCTTTTTACAATGTTTCTGTATTGGTGCAGTCTTATACCAGTACGCAGGCTGCTACCTGCAGAAGGCTACAACCTTCTCTCGTTCTCCAGCTTCTCCTAGAAGGGAGCTACAACCCCCTTAGCTCTTGTACTAGCTGAGGTACTAGTACGTAGGTGCTGACTTACAGAAGGCTACACCCTTCACTTTTCTTCCAGGGACCACGTTTCATAAATTTTCAGACTGGATCCATGAATAACATCAATCAAACATCAAATATATCCGCATCAACCAATTTTCTTTGTACAACCCAATACTGAACCAAACAATCACTTCTCTAAATGTTGTAACCAGAATAATAACAGTAACCAGACACCAATCCTGAACCCAGAATATTGCAGCAATAAAACAAAGTAGCTAAAACATATTTTATGAGACGTACGCTACTTCAAGATGAGGAACCTTTGTGCATACGCTTTTGTATAAAGGCAAACCTACGTATACGCTTCTTTGAATTATTGAACCAACGTTTATACACACCTTTGCTGCACCAAACCTGTGTACAGATCTATGGAAGACAGTTTTCCTTTTTCAAGTATTCAAGCATTAATTATACCCAGATTATCAGATTCATAGATCAATTCATGCGTCAATTATAATAGATCAGAACCACACAAAGATACTATTATTCAATTATTGAGATTTGACCCTTCATTAGAACTTATCCATCTTGTAATGCTCAGGTTCCTCCTTGATTCAGATCCAACTATGCACCATAAACCAAACACCAGTATTTCAGATCTTGCTCCTCATAAGATTTTCAACACTTGAGTCAATCAACTTTCCAAATGATCTCTTCCTTTTTATAGTCTTGGCCTTACTCAAACCATGGTCCAAAACCATAGATAACCAATACTAGGGACCCAATACCTGGATTCAATATTTCGGACGCAATACCAAAGTCCAAAACCATAGGTTCAATTACCATGGACCCAAAAATAATCTTTCCCACATGTACACGCTTTTCCATGCATGAAAGTCCGTGCATACGCATACATGACTTTTTATCATCAATACTGCGTATATACGCGACATGGTTAATAGGAACCTACGTATATGAAGTTTTCTTCCATTCTGAGAGCTTGAGCTGTGATTTGCCACCTCAGTATGTTGCCATCAAGGACAACACCTGTGCCATAGTGCCAAACCTGTCCCATAATGCCAACAATCTCCCCCTTTGGACTTGATGGCAACCCTACATCATTCAATGTCATTCTTCCCCTTTGACATCAAGGGAAAAGGGTTATGCTCCCCCTGAGTTCATGCTGAAACCTCTGCTCTGCTGTGTTGTCCATGCTCCCCCTGACTGTAGGCTAGGTCTGCAAAAAATGGTCTATAAGAAAGGACATGACTCTATACATCATAAGCAACCTTCCTATCACCAAAGACTCATACATACATCCATCTCCCAAACAAATGGGGATATACCAATATTGACTCATCCACCCAACCAAGTGGGGATACATCAACAATTTACACAAGATAAAACAAGACATTACTTCATCCATCCCAGGCATAGTGGGGAAACCAAGATAGGCTGTTACATGACCTTGATAATGAAAAGAAATACATGACATAGAGACGAAATATCTACAGCAAGACTATGCTAGTTATCAACAACTATCATTAGCAGCATCTTTCAATCAACCTTCAGCCCAACAACCATGATCTCCCTCTGCATCTACTTCACCTGAAACCAAAAGAAACTATGAAATTGAACCAAAATCTTCCAAGATAATGCCAACAATGCATTATATGCTCCCCATGAACTTGTGCCAGATGTCTCTGATAGACCCATATCAGACTCTTTTCTCTCAGAGCCTGGCCCACTGTTTGTCTTCAACCAACATATACGCGACTGTATCCATATAAATCGGCGTATGTACGGGTATCAACCTCATGAAACTAGCATACAACCACTTTTCTCTGAAACAGACGAGATTCAACAGCAAGATGATGCATCAACTACCCCCAGCTTCTGTCTGAGGTATTCAAATGTCTCCCTGGGCAGTGGTGTGGTGAGTATATCAACGACTTGTTCCTTAGAGGGAACATACTCCAATTTGACCTTTTGTTCAAGCACTTGTTACCAGAGAAAATGATATTTGATAGGTATGTGCTTGGTCTTTGAATGCATGACGAGATTCTTTGAAATACTGATTGCACTTGTATTATCACAAAAATGGAGATAGGTGGAGTACAAGTGATGTGCATGTCGTGCATTGTTTGCATCATCCAAAGGAGATGTGTACAGCAAGATGCAGCAGCTACATATTCTGCTTCTGCTGTAGATAATGCAATTGAACTATGTTTCTTGTTGAACCAAGATACTAATCTAGGAACCATGAAGAATGCACCACCACTAGTGCTTTTTCTGTCATCCACACTTCCTGCCCAATCTGCTTATGTATATGCATGAAGTGTGAGATCTGAACCTCTAGGATACCATAAGCCATAGTTTTGAGTTCCTTGAAGATACTTGAAAATTCTCTTAACTGCCTGAAGATGAGTTTTCTTTGGATTTGCTTGAAACCTTCCAAATATTCCTACTGCATGCATAATATCTGGTCAGGTACCTATTAGATAGAGCAGACTACCAATCATGGATTTATAGGTTGGTTGATGTACTGTTGCTGATTCATTATTTGCACTGAGGCTGCATCCTGTTATCATAGGGGGACATACTGGTTTCGAATCCTCCATCCCATATTTCTTCAAGATCTGCTTGAGATACTTGGTTTGTGATAGAAAAATACCGTCTTTGTTTTGTTGGACTTGTAAACCAAGAAAATATGTGAGCTCACCAAGTAGAGACATTTCAAATTCTTTTTGCATCACCAAGGCAAAGTTTTGA
>APFE030958774.1:363659-396508 GCA_000404065.3 Pinus taeda
CATCTTCAAAAGCCATCAAAAGTCTATAATCATTACCTTGTTCATCTTCATCACTATTTGAAAGTCCATCACTGTCTTCATGTGTGTAATAGCTCTTCTTACTTACATTCTATTTTCTGTTCCATCTAACTGGTTCCTTACCTTTGTCAAGCTTATCTTTATGAGGACACTTGGCAGCATAGTGACTGACTCTTCCACAAGCAAAACATTTGAAAGTTAACTTACCTCTAAATCTTCCAGAACCCCGTTGAAGGTTCTTGAAAAAATTTGATTCTTCCTCTTCTTCCGATATATGTCCTGAGTCATTGTAATCTCCTTTTCCTGAGGCTTTGAATGCGGCTTCTCTCTTGTCTGATGGTCCCCCTTTTCTCATTTCGTAAGCGGTTAGGATTCCAAGTAGCTGTGACATGGTAAGGCTCTGTATATTTTGTTTTTCTTCTATGGAAGAAACTTTTGATTCAAACTTAGAAGACAAAGATCTTAGAAACTTTTTCAACGAACACAACTTCTTTTATTTCTTCACCCAAATTTTTCATACAATTAACAATCTCATCTATACGTAGGAAATAGTTAGCCACACTTTCATCATTGTACATTCTGAGATTTTCATATTGAATTCTGAGAGTTTGAAGTTTTGCTCATTTTACCTGATCATCTCCTTCATAGCTCAGAACGATCTTGTCCCATATTTCTTTTGTGGTTTTGAGCTGCATAACCTTGATGAATTCTTATTGAGATAGACTCCCTAATAGAGTATCGACAACCTTTGCATTTGTTTCATACTGCTTCTTACCAACCGTACCTGTGGGAGTTGCTGAAGGAAATGTGTATCCTGTTTCCGTGATATCCTAGACTTCTGTACGAAGAGATTGAAGATATGTAGTGATTCTTACCTTCCAATAGACGAAGTTTCTCCCATCAAAAATTGGTGGCCTGATCAATGCTTCTTTCTCGTAATTTCTCATGATGATGGATCTTTCTTCAAGTGATCAAGATTCTTCTGAAGGACCTGCTCTGATACCAATTGTTGGAAATAACACTGAGAGGGGGGGTGAATCAGTATTATTAGGTCAATTATTTTTCATTTCACAATCAGATTTGTATACGCTACTTTAGTTAGTAAATACCACGTATGTACACAACTTTAGTTAAGGAAACAAGTGTATATTAGCAAACTTGTAATTTAAAATATTCTTCAGATGTTGATCATTAATCTGTGCTTCAAGCCATATAAATAGTAACCATGAACAGTGAAACAGAATAGGAAATCACACATGAGAACACAAGATATAAGGTGGAAACCTAATGTGGGTGAAAACCACCTGCTGCAATTCGTCTCTATCTTCTTTTAATTAGAAACTTCTTTTTACAATGTTTCTGTACTGGTGCAGTCTTATACCAGTACGCAGGCTGCTACCTGCAAAAGGCTACAACCTTCTCTCGTTCTCCAGCTTCTCCTGGAAGGGAGCTACAACCCCCTTAGCTCTTGTACTAGCTGAGGTACTAGTACATAGGTGCTGACCTACAGAAGGCTACAACCTTCTCTTTTCTTCTAGGGACCATGTTTCATAAATTTTCAGACTGGATCCATGAATAACATCAATCAAACATCAAATATATCTGCATCAACCAATTTTCTTTGTACAACCCAATACTGAATCAAACAATCACTTCTCTGAATGCTATAACCAGAATAATAACAGTAACCAGACACCAATCCTGAACCCAGAATATTGTAGCAATAAACCAAAGTAGCTAAAACATATTTTATGAGACGTACGCTACTTCAAGATGAGGAACCTGCATGCATACGCTTTTGTATAAAGGCAAACTTGTGTATACGCTTCTTTGAATTATTGAACCGACGTGTATACGCGCCTTCGCTGCGCCAAACCTGCATACAAATCTATGGAAGACAATTTTCCTTTTTCAAGTATTCAAGCATTAATTATACCTAGATTATCAGATTCATAGATCAATTCATGCGGCGAGTATAATAGATTAGAACCACACAAAGATACTACTATTCACGTATTGAGATTTGACCCTTCAATACAACTTATCCATCTTGTAATGCTCAGGTTCCTCCTTGATGCAGATCCAGCTATGCACCATAAACCAAACACCAGTATTTAAGATCTTGCTCCTCATAAGATTTTCAACACTTGAGTCAATCAACTTTCCAAATGATCTCTTCCTTTTTATAGTCTTGGCCTTACTCAAACCATGGCCCAAAACCATAGAGAACCAATACTAGGGACCCAATACCTGGATTCAATATTTCAGAAGCAATAACAAGGTCCAAAACCATAGGTTCAATTACCATGTACCCAAAAATAATCTTTCCCACATGTACGCACTTTTCTTTGCATGAAAGTGTGTGTATACGCATATGCGACTTTTTTATCATCAATACCGCGTATATACGCAACATGGTTAACAGGAACCTGCGCATATGAAGTTTTCTTCCATTCTGACAACTTGAACTGTGATCTGCCACCTGAGTGCGTTTCCATCAAGGACAACACCTGTGCCATAGTGCCAAACCTGTGCCATAATGCCAACAGTATGTGTTTCCCCTCACGAGAAGCCTTCATTTGTCCTGTGGACTTGTAATCCATTAACTGTTCTTCTTTCCCTGAACCTGTTACATGTCTATCTTGAAACTATTAGTTTGTCCATACTATATGTCTGTCATCTGTAGATGTGTGCCACATACTTCCACTTAGACTCCCCCTCTTTAGAGTTCAAGGGGTTGACGAGCTGAATCATTCAAAATACTGTGTCACCCAACAAACCATCTTGACTTGTGTCATCATTTGATGCATCTATTGATTTTGCATGACCTTCTGTTTTTACAAACTTTGAAAGCATAAATTCTAAGGCCTTTTCATCTGCTTGATCTTCTTGTATCTGTTTTCTTTTCCAAACCTTCTTGTACCTGTAATCTCACTCAATGTGTCTATAGTTATAACACTTGAATCATTCAATAACATCCATAGAAGTTTTCATTTGATATGTGCAATTGTGATATATGTGGCCATAGTTATGGCATTTGAGACATTCAATGTCTAGCCCATATGGAATGTACTCCTTATTGAAGAATACATCGTGGAACCTGTCTCATGGTCCTCCAAACTTGCTTCTAGGGTTTTGTGGATGATAATTGTATCTGCCAAATACTACACAATCCTTATCCATATGTCCATAGTTAATGCATAATAAAAAATAACCATTCGTTAGAGCAATTTTCAGGTCTAAAATGGGCCTCCTAAGGCATATTATAAAATAATAGTGGAAATAATATAATAAGATAAGTTTACATCATCAAATTTTAGAGGGAAGAAAGAAAAAAACTACTTTTTCAACTTATCTCCCTATGGTTTTGCTCAAATTTCAAGTAGGAGCACTCGTTGGATGCAAATTTTAATTCCTTATCCAAGGAGTACCCATGTTTCAAACTTTTGATGGAGCCTTCTACATGAAAAATGAGAAATACATGAAAAATGTGATTGCAATCACATTTCTCATACATTTCTGATTTTTCATGTAGTAGGTTCCATCAATGTATGCAACATGGGTACTACTTAGATGAGGAATTAAATTTTGCATCCAACAAGTTCTCCCACTCAAAATAAGTTGAAAAAGTAGTTTTTTTTTTTTTTTTTTTACTATTTTACTCAAAAAATGGTGAATCATTCCCCATGGTTGAAATCATCATCTTGAATCCTATTGGTTATTATAAAGTTGATTTTGGCTGTACATTTTTGTTTTGAGGCCCACTTTAGACCTCAAAATTTCTATAATGAAATGAGTGAGCACACCTAGATGATTCATACTTCAGAGGTGGTGGTGGTATTTGATAAGTATCCCTGTCAACAACTTTACAATCCCTAGCCATATGTCTGAAGTTAGTACATGAAAAACAGTAACCATTAAATGGAAGAACATATCTAGATTATGTTGTATACTTATTCTTCTTCGGAGGTAGTGTCATAGTCTTTTGTTGTCCTTTGTCCTTGATCGCTTCACCATCATTATTTGAATTTGCTTCTTCTACCATTATCTTCAATTGGGCTAATTCTTTATTTTTCCTGTAACTAACCCACAAATGTTCCTTTTACCAAACCTTGAATTTTTTGACTTCACTAAGGGATGCATCAAGTTATTCTTTCTTTTGAGCATGGTCTTCTTGAAACTGACTTTTCAAAATTTTCCTTCTTCTTTTTGCTTCTTCTATTTGTATCTTTAGAAGAGTGACCTTTTTTGCTTCTTTGTTTAGAACTTGTATTTTTTCCTTTTGCCTTCCATTTTCCTTCTCGAGCATGTATATTTATGAAATAGTTGTATCTAGTCCTTTTTTCTTTTAATCAACTTCAATTTCATGCCTCTGACTAGATTCCTTTAATTGGCTTGTCACGTCTTTCTTTTCAATTTCTTCTTCCTGTACTTGTTTCTTAAGCCCGCTAATCTCTGCAATGGCTACATCAAATTCATGTTTATTTTGATCAACTTCTTTATTGATTGTGTGATTTTCTATCTTTGTATTCTTCCATTCTAACTTTTAGACCTTTTTGGCTTCTTCCAACTATACTCTAAGACTTCTAATAATTTTCTCGGATTCTTCATTCTTCTTATTGAGTCTTTTGCCACATCCTTTTGCTATTTCCAATTATGCTTCCAAAAACTTTTCCCTTTCCCTTTCACTCTTGAGTTTCTTTATAACTATGACCACTTCATTTTGAAATTTTATCTCGCTCATTTCCTCAACTTCTTCACTATCATCATGGTTTGATTCCTTGATATCGAGATCTGCATGATTATCAACATCTATATCTTGACTTGCATGCTCATTGCGTAGAGATTATGGAGCCTTTCCCAAAGGATTTTGGTCATTGAGAATTGACCAACTTTTTCTCTTATGGGATTTTGCAAAACATTAAAAATGACATTCATGGCTTTTGAATTGTTCCTTTTAGCTTCATCAGTACATGTGTCTCTAGAAAAAACATATTGTCATACATCATGACCTTCCAAATGGACTACCATTCTAGATTCCCATATCCAATAATTATCTTTATCAAATTCAGGAGTTGGTGCACAATATTGATTTTGTTCATATGTTACAGTACCTGAAACTTCCTTTGAATGCTTGGGGACTTTCTTCTTTGATTTTCCCATATTTGTAATTTGAGATCTTCCTTCTAGCGGTTAAGTTGTTACTGAAGGAACCAAGATCTGATACCAGTTGTTGGAAATACTGAGAGGGGTATGAATTAATATTTCTTAATAACTAATACTTTTTAATATTTTTCAGAGCGCCAGTTAATCTTAGTTATTATTATTGTTATTCTTCAAATGAGCATAAACAATAATCAACAGTAGACAACACCATACAACAATACAAAAAGACAAAACAATGAACACACTTTTTTTGGTGGAAAACCCTTCCATGTCAAAAACCACAAAACACTTCTTAGTAATTGTTTTCTTCTTTCTTCAAAAGAAAAATTAATTACATCAAGATTTTAACTACAACTGAGGGAGACATCAACCCCCTAGTTCACAGGCTACAACTTGTAGGACGCTATTACACCCTAATACTTATTGCAACCAGAAGTATGCCCCAACACCTTGTGAGTCAGGCCACAACATGACGAGTGCCCCAACCCTCTATTTACCATTTTTTTATGGAAGGATGCTTCGCTTCCCTGTAGTTTATCAACCACAATTTAAAGAACACTTCAACACCCACTATAGGCTATGATCTGGCCTAGCACCACCTTTCCACCCTGAAGAGTTCTCAGGCCACAACCTGAAGGTGTCTCCAACCACCCACCTTATACCACCCTACCACCCTGAAGAGTCGGTGTACCAAGTTTCAAAATTTTCACACTAGAACCCCCTGTACTCTGAATCAAAATAAGAGTGTTGTATAAAATATTATGTTGTTATGCTCAAATATGAATATCTTTTCAAGTCCATTGCGCAACACTACTCTAACTAATCACTGCACAACACTGTTCAAACTGACCACTACATGCCACTGTTCAAATTGATTACTGACCACTACACATAACTACTCAAACTGATCAATACACATCACTGACTACTGCCCATAACTAACCAAAATTCTATCATTGTACAATATTGTCCAAGTTGATCACTGCACTAGACATGGCATACACTCTCACTGCTACTACTGCACTGTACTACACTACTGACATATGAATATGAATTCAAGTGCTCATGAAGCAGTCAACTTTACCGTTGTACCAAACTTCCTGTACCAGGCACTGAAGTGTGATTATGGCTCAAACCAAGGTGCCTTAGGTCATCCCTATGACCTGCTTGCAGAGTTCTCAAAGTTGACCTGAAGAGGGCTACCAGCATATGTCTTATCACTTCTACTGCTAATCACAAATTATATATTGTTGTCTGTGTCACATGTCAATATGATGTACGACAAGGTTATTAGTACTTATTAAGAGTCATGTCAATGTGTCTATGTGTCAAGTCAAGTCACTATAGGTATATAAGTCTATGTCAAAAATAAGATCACTGTAGTCTATAGGTTAGGGCTAATAGGTTAAGATTGGATGTTATTTGTTTAGCTACTACAAACCAAGGATGAAACAATGTACACGTAATCTTACTATCACAAGGTAATTGTCAATTTATCAATGATAATGTATGTGTCAAATCAACATGTCATGTTAAGTCAATAGTCAAGTTACTAAACATCACTATCATATCACATTAATCAGACACTGCTTCTTCACATGTATCTCAAGCATATTGAATCACTAAACACTAGATATTTCAACGTCTTCTTGATATGTTGTACATAAGGAGGTATCAAAATGTTGTTAAGTATATCTAACTGCTATATGTTATAGTCATATCATCAATTTTTCAAGGTCAAGAATAATTATTGTAGTAATATTACTTGAGTCCAAGCTATGTATTGTAATCTTCAAGATCATTATCCAATAGTCTCATGGTTCTGTGAAGTTCACATACTATTGAAAATCAAGATTATGTTTTTGTTTACGATGCTATCACAAGTTCACTGTCTAAATTGTAAACCATTGTCAAACACCTTCATTGTTTGGTTACTATGTCATATTACAAACCCTAGCTCATTAACAATTTTACACTTACATATGATATTATTTGTTGATAGATCCGGGACATTGTAATTATGTGATTTCTCTGTTGTGAGTTCTTTTTACTTCTTTAGATTAGGATAGTCTTTTACTTAGGTTATTAGTGTTCTTCTTCATCAAACAACTACCAATGCATAAACCATAAAGAGACAAGAGAAACAAAATATAGGCTATAATCTAGGGCCAAAGCCTCTCACTCTTTGAGAGGAAAACTCAAACAAATTTTTCTTCTTATAGATATTCCAATTGACGAATACCAAGACCAAAACCCTTGACCTATTTTGCCACTCCGAGGCCAAGACAAAAAGCTTCTTCTTCCTTTAATGAAAGTCAAACTTTGTCCTCCTTTACTGCTGCCTTCCACACCTCAGCTTCCTCTTCTCTATTTCAGATTTGCAACTTCTTGGCTTCCTTCAGAAATCCTAGAATGTGTTAAGTATTGCCTTTGAGTCCTTGATACCCTTCGCGTTAGGTGGATATTTATTCTTTGTCAACTCGACTTATTGTCACACTTATTCTTTACCCAAAATAGTTTCCTTATAGTGATTGATATTTCAGCCTTCTTCCTGAAATTGACATCAAAGATATTTTTCACGTGTGGAGGTTATTTGGCCCACAAAACATTCCCAAATCAACACTTATATACCTCGCTTCTCCTTCCTTCTTTCTCATTGGTAATTAAGCTCCCTTGATGACCTTCGCACTTCATATCATGACCAAATTGTGTCTCTGAAATTTTGTCTCTTGAACTTAGGCCAAGCTTCCTATTTATAGTGGTTTGCCTCTATGATGAGACGACATGAATGTATGTGAGATGACATGTCCTTTAGGGAATTACATTATTATTTTTGAAGCCGACATGAGGAGGATACTTTTCTTGGTCTTGGAGGGCTATCTGTACTTATCTAATGACTCATATAAATTGTAGTATGCCCAAGAAGGGTCCTTCATGCATGACATAGACTCAAATTGATCGTTATGACAAATCCTAAAGGATCTCAATGGGAGCCATCAATAAAAATAAAATTCCTTCCTCATGAAACCCATGAGACAAGCATAATAATAATTTTATTTTTCTTCTTTTCATCAGTTACATAAAATCACAATTACACATGCCATTATGAAGATTGAAGCTAGTTACTTTTCAACACTCCCTCTTAATGAAGGAGGTATTCAAAATGGTACTTGGTCATTCTCAAATTGAAGAATTTCTCATAATAAGAGCCGTGTTTGTAACCCATCTATTTAACATCATATCAACCAACATTGTCACATAGAAAGACCTTGACTAATAGCTCTATCTCTCCACGAGATCTGAGCATAATGTTGGCAAGACCAATGATGTATAAACACCCTCATCATTGTCTATCTTGGAAGATACCCCACCTGGGTTCTCAGGGTGTGTTCCACTAGGACTATTTTTATCTTGGATTTCTAATACTCAAATAATATCGGTCCTCAATGATTACTCTTATCTTGGATTCCCTAATACATCCTCAAAGATACCAATCCTCCATTCTATCTTCCTGAGTGAAGATAAGAATTATATGTCTATCTCTCCCTTTTAATAAGGGAGGACATATCTATTCCAATAAAGGAATGTAATCATTCCTACGGAAGGAATGTACCTAAGATCCCTCTTGGCTTCAAATTTACAAGTTTCTTCTAAGTAAGAAACTTGTTTGCAGGTTCCCTCTTAATTAGGGACCTACAACAACTTCTCGGGTGGAGAATGATGGGACAAAAATCTGCCTAAAGAACTCCTCTTCATGATGTCATGAACTTATTTTTGTTATCTAGGAGTCTTCATGTTTAGGACTTCTATATAGGACACTGACTATCCATCACTTTCATCCATAAGTCATCCATGTCATAATTGAAAAGTGATCCATCATTCCATATCTAGACTTCCTTCATGTCATGTTGCTATCTTCATGACATGTTTACTTAAGGATATTTCATCCTACTACATGTGCATCGGTGGTGGAAGATATCCACAAATCTTCCCTTGGCATCCCTACATAAACCCATCTAGATATTAAAAGATAAAGGAATGAACATTAAAATCAACATTACCTTTGTGATGATATTTCATCATGACATATTTTCATTTGCATCAACATCTTGCATACATATAGACACATCTCCCAAAGATATATATTATCACGGGTCTCTTTCTTTTTCAGATTCCATTAGGATCTTCATATTTTCCATGGAGATATCCTAATCAAATATTCTTCTTCTTTCAGATGTTGATTTCCTTTACCATGGTTACATATTCCATGATCTCTTCCTTCCTTTCTTCACACATTTCATTCCCATAAGCTTCCAATCAGAGTTCCTCAATTGTAGTCAACCACCTCACACTTCATATGAGGGCATATTATGTTGATTTCATCTAGTGAATGTTAGACCCATACATTCTTGCATTCCTTTGAGGGAGGATATCCTTTCTTTTGATCATGCTCTCAGGATAGATCATTGATCCATGTTACCTACAACCATATGACATGACTTCCACAATATCTAATATAAGCATACACACCTCATTTTTATTTTGATTCATCCAAAATTTCTGCAATAGCTTCTTTGATTTAAAGAGATTCAATCCCTTTATCTACTTAACTTTTATGTCATCATACCATCATCCCATGAATCCAACAAGTTTGGAATTCTTTATGAAACCCTTTCTTCCCCTCATGATCGGTGAACCTTCCAATGTAGATTCCATCAGAGAATTTTTAGGATCTAAAGTATCCCCATCAATAAATGTTTCCTTTTGACAAATGTATGATGAACGTTGTACTAGATGACCTTGCCTCTAGTGTTTTCAATGATATTCCAAAGAGCTATATCCTTGACTGTCATAGATTATAACCGTCTTTCGTGCTTCTCTATGATGATGTTTGATCTCTTTATTTCAATGCTTTTGTGATGCCTCGATGCATTCCATTTAGTGAATCATGATAGCCATATCTTAGAACAAAAAGACATAGTACCTTGAAAAGAACTTAGGTGAGGAATACTATCTCAGTCATAATAGAGATCTCTTACTTCCTTTATCTTGGACTTCTTCTTTTCAGCTTCCTCCACTTCTTTGTTGATATGAGCTTCTCTTCCTCTTTTTTTATTGTCCTTCTTGATTTTAGGACAATCTTTTGTAGTGTCCATATTCCTGACACCCATAGCATTGAACCTTAGCCATGTTCCTTTTCTTTTTCTGAGAATCAGGCTTCCAAAATTTTCCTTTTCTTCTTGTAATTGTAGCATAAGCTTGATTTTTCTCACCTATTCCCACATCAAATTTGGCCTTTAGTCTAGATTCATCAATCTTGCACAATGACCATAGATCTCGGAATGGTGTAGCTTCTTTCTTCCCATAAATACTTGAAGTAAAGCTACCCCACTCCTATCGTAGTGCATGTAATACAACTGTAGTCATTTCTCTATCAGACATGACTTCTCCCAAATCTTATAGTTGATATTGGATCTCAGATATCCTCATAAAGTATGAGGCTATTCCATCTTCCCTTGGCATCTTTATTTTGTAGATTTATTTCCTTAATAAGATGGCTTCTCCAGTAGTGCTTACGGAATACAACTCTACCAGTTTGTCATAGATTTCTTTTGAATTTTTGAGTTTAGATACATATGGGATGAGGGGATCCTTGATGGATTCTATGAGAATCCTTTGAGCCCTAAATTCCCCCTTCATATACTTGGCAAGAGCTTGAGCATCTGCCTCTCCTAGTTTTGCGATAGATCCTTTGACATGTTCCATAACCTCATTTTCAATGAGATTAAGATATGTCCTTTTCTTCCATGCAAGATAGTTTGAAGCCCTAACCAATTTGTTGCTTTCCTTGAAAAAAGACATTTTGATAGATTCATATGTGGACATAAATATACTTACTTGATAGGACACTCCTTCTCCTTGTTTCTTCCTTGATGTTGATGACGATAGAAAAATTCTCCTTGATGAAGGTAGTTTTGTTCAAGAATGATCCTTGATCCCACAAAGAGTGAGACAACACTGCCTTTTGATCTATCTTCCTTTGGATGAATAGTCTTCAAAATAATTTAAATTGATTTGTAGATTTCTTCAACTTGAGTAGATGTAGGGTTTTGGCCTGCTCTTGTTGATGATTATCCCAATACTTATTTGTATACTTCTTTGATATAGGGTTATGATGCTTCCTTTGATGTTAAGATGATATTTGTTTCAATTCCTTCCTTGAGATTTGATCCTTGAGTGTCCCTTTGATAAGATTCCCTTCCTTGACTTAGTCACCTTAGCTCTGATACCATGTTGAGAAATCTAGTGCATAGTAATTATGTGATTTATCTTCTATTAGTAATTGCTTGTGAGTGCTTTTTAATTCTTTAGAATAAGATCTTATTTTACTTAGGTTATTAGTGTTCTTCTTCATCAAACAACTACCAATGCATAAACCATAAGGAGACAAGAGACACAAAATATAGGCTATCATCTAGGGCCAAAACCTCTTAGTCTTTGAGAGGAAAACCTGAACAAATTATTCTTCTTATAGAGATTCCAACTGACGAATACCCAGACGAAGCCACAAAGCTTCTTCTTCCTTCAACGAAATTCAAACTTCGTCCTCCTTTACTATAGCCTTCCAGATCTTGGCTTCCTATTCTTTGTTTTATATCTGCACCTTCTTAGCTTCCTTCATAAATCCTAACATGTGTGAAGTGCAACCTTTGAGTCCTTGATACCCTTCACTTTAGGTGGAGATTACTTGTTTGTAAACTCAGCTTGTTGTCACCCTTGTTATTTAACCAAAATAGTTTCCTTGTAGTGACTAACATTTTGGCCTTCTTCCTGCAATGGACAAAAAAATTCTTTCACACGTGTGGAGGTTAGTTGGCCCACAAAACAATCTCAAATCAACACTTAGATACCTCACTGCTCCTTCCTTCTTTCTCACTAGTAATTAGGCTCCCTTAATGACCTTTTCACTTCAGATATCAACTGAATTGTGTCTCCTGAACTGATGCTAAGTTGCCTATTTATAATGGTTTGCCTTTCTAATGAGCTGACATGAGTGTATGTGAGCCGACATGTCCATTAGGGAATTTACATTATTGTTTTTGAATCTGACATGAGGAGGATACTTTTCTTGTCTTGGAGGTCTATTTATACTTATCTAATGACTCATATAAAAAGCAGTATGGCCAAGAAGGGTCCTTCATACATGACATAGACTCAAATTGACTTTTGTGAAAAATCCTAAAGGCTCTCAATAGGAGTCATCACTAAAATTAAAATTCCTTTCTCATGAAACCCATGAGACAAGAAAATAATTTTATTTCTCTACCTTTCATCAATTACATAAAATCAAAATTACACATGTCATTATGAAGACCGAGCCTAGTTACTTTATTATCACACAGGTTCACTACAACATTACAAAGATCAATATATTGACTGCCTTCAGACATTGTCA
Source organism: Pinus taeda (assembly GCA_000404065.3). NCBI lineage: Eukaryota > Viridiplantae > Streptophyta > Pinopsida > Pinales > Pinaceae > Pinus > Pinus taeda. The sequence continues at coordinate 376,300 of APFE030958774.1, forward strand.
TTTATTCAAGGTACTGTCATAGTCAAGTTTGTCATATTTCAAAGAGAAAATCTTAACTTTTCTTTCGTAGTCTCTATCAAGTATATATGTATATACATAAATAATATTATGAACAAAAATTGCATTGAATTATGTGTTGTGAGTACCAAAACACAACAAAATTCGAAATCAATGATTAGTTAGTTCATTTTAATACTTTAAGTTGTTCAACGATACAATGCAATTACCATCATTGTATTAGGGTGAGAATCAATGTCATATATTGACAATGGGATGTATGATAGAGGTTTATTTACATATGTTACTTCTATATGCCAATAAGGTCACTATAAGAATGAAGGGATTGCTTTTCTAATATGTAGAGATGCCTTTGATTCATTTGGAGGTCAACTTTACTGTAAATGGTATTGTACCAAGTGTGTGTGTGTATCCAATGTGATGATCAAGACATTATTCTCTTTGAATATCACAAAACTATATTATAATTGAGAATATTTCAGTCTTCAAGGCTACTGACACAAACTTCTTGTTGAAAACCTTTTTTTGTTGACCTATTTATAATGATTTTGTGTCTTTTAAGAGGCATAATTTCAACACAAATGCCTCGACTATACATATGAAGCTTTGTTCCTAAATAGGGCCAAGGAGATAAAATATCCCAAACGAAACCCAACCAAAACAAGATAGAAAAAATAACAATGCAAACCCTGAGCCTTATTGACCTTCATTGTCCTAGAACAAAATAACAAGACCGAATTTCTAAAATTGAGAGTTGAAGACTAACCTGAGGTTATATCCTCAATGAGTTCATCTGTGACAATTTGGATGCCCAAATTTCTAATGCAACAACTGATTATGTTTCTTCTATTTGTTAATTACTAAACAAAATTATTTACTATTTCCTACAGTAAACAATGAAACTAATACATTGCAGCCTTCACCATTTAAAATAAAATGTGGAAACAAGAAACCAAACAAGAAAGAAATACACAACACATCTACACAATTATTTTTGGACAAATGTCCCCAAAAAAACCCAGTGTGGGAAAACCAGTGCAATAGCTGAGGGTTTTATGTAGTTGTAATATTGAGTACAATTCATTGGATGCCCAACTGGCTATCTGATACATAGAGAAACTGGACAAACCAAGTAGTGAGATGCTCTCACCTTATCACTGGAAGAATCTGACTCTAATCTTGCTGGAATAGAGGCATTGCATCCATTCTGTATCAAATTCTACACAACATTACGTCAACCCCATGCAGTCTCTGTGTCGCCTCTGCTAGGGATTGTGTTGCTCCTCCTTCAGACCCTATGTTGACCAGAAACTTCAATTTCCAGCCTCTCGGTCTCACACCCTGGCTCCTGGCTTCTGAGACTCGATTTCCTCAGCAAGAATTCAATCTCCCTCTAGGCTTTGCATTGCCACCTGCATCAGCACTTCGTGGGCCAATGCCAACCTCTCTCTGGACGTTGTTCTATCCTCTCTACCTTGTACTATCTGGTCCAGTAAAACTCCTCACCGGATAATATCCCTACCCCTCACTGCAAAAGATCACTTCGAAATTCTCTCTGGCAACTTCTCTCCTTCAGAAAATTGATCTTTTGATCTTCACTCAAGGTGTTCTTCAAGTGCCCCTCAAGCCTCTTCTTATATATTTCTGTTGGACAACCAATGGCCTAGATTAACTTCTAATCAATGGCTCAGATCATTTTGGCTTGATCCTCATCTTCTTCTAGAAATTTCACCCACAGTTAGATTAATACCCTTTAATTATTTTAATTTCCTTAGTTTAGACTTAGGGTCCCATTAAAAATAATTAATTATTTCAATAAACTTGTCTCCTGGTATAATTTCCTAAAATGAATTGTGGGTATTGGAGAATGCATATGTCTAAGCCTCCCTACAAATTTTGAGACTTAGAGCACATCTGATACTACCAAAAATCAACACATTACATTGTAGATGCAATGAATATCCTCAACTGAATCCCAAACTATAAGAAATCAAGTAAACCCTTGTCACATAACCCTTCGTTGGTCTTTCTCCATATTCTTTACAAAGTACAAATTTCAGAGCTAAAAATGAAGATAGATTGTTGAGTTAATATGTTTTTAGGAGTACATAAAGTCTTTGTTTTTATAGGCTCACGTGTGGGAATTAGAAGGGCTTCACAAGTGAACATTGGAATATATTTAGGGGATTAAAATTTACAACCTTTAATTAGAATAGAATTAAAAATAATAAATAACTTTACTACTTAGTTTAATAAAATTTAAAGTTAGTTAATATTTAATTTTAATAATGTCTCCCTTTTCCTTCAGTTTTAATTTTAATTTTAATTATACTTAGAACATGATATTAAAATTATTCAATTTTCCTTTGAATTTGACTTGACCAAGGTGAAGTTGCCACTTTGCTGCCTCATGTGGTTTTTACCTATTGACTGGGGTCTTCAACTTCAAATGTGAATATCTCTCAAACCAGGAGGCCTCATGGGGCATGCCACATACCACCAGAAACATCTTTACGAGGCGAATCCAATGACATGGATCTTTGGGATAAACTCAATGATTACCCACTCCAAAATCCCTTGTCAAAGTTGGGGTATTTCCTTAGTGCATGGAACCCGTTAGGGTCCTATGATTCATAGTTTCAATTGATGATTGGCTATTTCCTTTTAGTTGATGAAATTGTAAATAATATTTTATTTTGAAAATGATTTACAAAAAAATATATAAAAAAAAATGATGAAGAGAGGGTATAAAAAGTTGTATATGAGAAAAATAAAAAATATAATAAAAATGAAAAAAACCACATCAGAAAATGTATGCAAGTGAGCGAATTGAAATGCCACCAAAAATATATAAAAAAAAATTGCATTAAAGTTAATTGATAAGTTTTTCAAATAAAGGTGTGCAACTTGTTTAAATGCCACAAAGAAATAAATTGCATAGTTTAATCATACTGTTTAATCATGATTAAACCTAGTTAAAAAGGTTGCATAGATTAGCTAATAAATCAACCATCAAGCCTAATCTTGGTTGAAATCAATGGGTAGATTAGAGGAATATTAATCAAAGTTTCTAAACTTGGTTAATTGCATAAACATGCATTAGAATAGGTTAGAAGCAACCTTAGGAAAAATAATATGGGCTTGCCAATCAAAACATGCCCTTAGGATAAATTAAGTATGTTTTAGTATAAGTTAATCATGCTTGTAATGAGTTAATCTAGTCATTTAAACACGATTAATAAATTGTAATAATATGCCCTGATGCTAACGTTTGGTTTTTATAACAAAGTCAGAAGTGGCAAAGACCTCTTTTGTCAGTTTGCAGTATCGGGAGTAGATCATTCAGTAGTTGTGATTTGTCTAGCCCAAATCAACGACAGGGAATCAAGTTCAGACCCCCTTGCTCATTCTATCTTTATCAGCAGGGGGGTCTGAAAAACTATTTTACCATCCTCGAGCCCCATGATACATGGCGGGCACTTGTCACTTCGCACCCCCCCTCCAAACTGCTTACCACCTACCCCCCTCTAAAAACCACTCATCTTCCCACCAACATTTATCTGTGCCCATCATGTCATTCCTTCACCACATCCCTCTTCCCCGCCACACCTATTTCACCATGTGGCCTACCTGCTCCAGTTCCATTACAATCGACTCTTTACACCATGCCCGTTACCTCCTGAACATTCACTACCTGGCAACCAATCCGCTCCATAACAGACCAGAGATAACGTGAAACTCCTAATTGCTTATAAAAGTCCCCAAATTGATCACTCTAGCTCCTTTCTTCTCCCTATCCTTTTCAGATAAACACGTATAGGATTTTACACTGTGACCTTATATGCTTGATTGCTCGGTCACCCATGCAGATTCCAATCAACCATTTTTTGCCCCGTACCTATTACGGAAAGTAGAATACTCAACAATCATTCAAATCTTCTATGGTGAAAGACCAAACTCGTCACCTCTGTTCCTCATTATTCTGAACAATGGAACCTAAAGGAAACTCAAATAAAACAAGTGAAATTCCATTGATCCCTCCTACAATTGACTTAGACCATATACCATTGGCAGATCAACACTACAAAATTGTAGAGACCAATTGTGAGTTCAACTTTTTTGAACTGCACAATTGGCTCAAACAAACCTTTCTGTACCAGAGTGATGAAATCAACCTCTATGAATCCCTCTTGCCACAATTAATGTTTCCCCAGATTCATCCTTTCCCAAACTTTTCATAAGGTGTCAATCCCGATATATTCCTAGCTAGAGAGCCATTGTGGCCCATAATAGTGGCATTCTGCTAACCATAACCCCAAAGTCCATTAACCAAATGTTGCAGATCCCCCAGAATGACTCTTCGAGCCCTTTTTCTATAGATTCCCTGATGGAAATATACCAAAAGTTGACCTTCCCTTAGAGAGCTAGGATATTTGAAATTTTCCTACCAGAAGATGTTCAACTGCCAAAGAAGAATCCACCATACCCAACCTCTATGTTTCCTGAAAAAACTAAAGAAATTGTGTCATTAGTGTCTTGTATACTAGGAAACCACTCAGATCAATGGGTAGATCAACCTATTTTAGGTTTTCTTTCCATATTTTCCATAGAAGAAAAACCTCCTGTAATATTTAATTTTATTCAATTCCTTGTAGACAACATTCATGACCAATTCCTCAAGATCGCAATAGAAGGAATGTTTAAACATTCATCAGTGTTAGTTTACATGTTTTTGTTTCATCGGGCAGACAAATTTCCAACAACCTTGCAGAAATTGGATGATTAAGGTAATGCATAGTTAGTTATATAGTGGACCTCTTTAGTAAGGAAGAATTCAAGTGATTTCACCTTCAATGACTTCATTAACCAGTTTTTCTATATAATAGTGTGTCTTCCAAACAATAATGTGGAACCTAGAATAGGTTCTGAGATACAAAGAACTATACACCTCAGTGATCAAGCCAAAATAGGAGATTGACACTTGTACCAGAACTACACAGAAATCAGAGTGTATGGTTGTGAGTTGCCACCATACAAACTGCCAAAATATGTTCCTATGATAATTTTCTCATTGGAATATATAAGGCAAATGATCAATATGGATGATTTGCGTTTTGCCTCAACCAAGAAGAAGTCCCAATTGAAGATCAAAACACAAGTGGGGCCATTCATATGTAACAATAGAGAAGTAGGCACTAAGGAAAATGCACTTCTCAAGAAGATGAACTTTCAGTTAAGTTTCACTTGATCCTATGACCCCTTCAGCATAATTTCTAGTCTAAGAGTGGAGCAGAAGATCACTCCTTATTTTCATACTCCCAGACCCGAAATTGAGAAGTTTATGAACAAACATCAATGGGAGGAGAACACTTTGCAAGAAGCTGAGGAGAAGATTTTATCTAAAACCACCTCACAGAAACCAGTCCCTCAGGAGAAGCATGATAAAAGGCCCAAAGAAGAAGAGCCTTCTTCAGTGATAGAAATTGAAGCCAATCAATTCTTAATTTATACAAAGAAGCCTAAAAAGAATCCACAACTAGTTTTCATGCAGGATAAAGAATGATAAACTACTATAGTCATGACAGGTAAACATGTTTCAACAACACCAGAAGACATTTTTGTAGGCTCCCCATATTCCTCAGCCTCATAAGATCCTCTAGATTCAACACAGACAACAGACTTAGCTCAAGGCCAAACATAGCCCAATATTTTTGCTAACTACAAATAAATAAAGCAGAACAATGATATGTTAAAGGCCAATACATATGCTTAGTTCTAGAAGCAAACTGCTTCTTCCCAACACAATCTTCCGTCAGCCTTTGATACTGAACAAGGAAGAACACAAATGGATTTTCTACAGGCACAAGTTCCATTCCCCAAATCACCAGCAGAATACAAGAATACAATATTCTCGTTTTACACAAATCAAATCCATCTGATTGATCATATGGATATTCACAAACAAAATAGGGAGAGGTTATACTCCACTCTAACTAATACTGCCATGACAACTTCAAAACTCCAGGCTTATATCAGCAACATACAATCACAATTGAAGTTGGAGAAAATCTCATCTTTAGCAAAAGGTACTATTATTAAGTCTTTAGAGGACTTAGTCATTAAGTTAGGTTATGACACCAGTGATGTAAAGGTAGTAGAGGATATTGTAAGGAAAAATAATGTAGATATAGCAACTTTGAGGAAGCAACACAAGTTGCCATCTACCGAGAATCCACAAACCAAGTAAATGGGAGAACTAGAAAAGAAAATGGAAGACATGTTCAATATAATAATTGAATAGAATGTCCAAATTAGAGAAATGGAGATGGAATTAGAAAATTTGCTCAAGGAAAAGGAGAAATACTCACAACTAGCCATTGTTACACTTACGACAGTACCAATTGCAGTTGTAAGAGAAGCAGAGGCTTCAAAATTAACAACATCACAAACACCAACTACAATTTTTTCCACTGAATTGGTTAAAACCATGTAGGAGATGTCCATTCAGGGAAAGGAGATTGAGAAGTTGAAAGAACAGTTGAAGAATTTATAGGAACAAAAATTGAAGAATGATAATGTTAGGTCCCTATACTACTAGTGTAACCCCTTATTGTTATTAGTACAACCCCATTATTATATTGTTGTGCCCATGTATTCCCCATATTATTATTATTATGCCCCATAGAAACCCACTATTGTTATTATTGTGCCCTTACATTATTATTGTTATGTCGGCTCTGATTATATTATGACCTCTTAGACTCCTATATATAGAAAGGAGGTCTTGTCATTTGTATCATCCAAGAATTGTTCATTTGTGTAATGTAAAGGAGGTTTCCCCCTCGCAGAGGCTTATTTTGAAGGCATTTATCTATCTTTTCTATCCTTTTGTGAGTTGGTTTCATAACATTTGGTATCAGAGCTTTGGATTCTAGGATTTCACTACTCCAATTAGGTCATTGTGGAAGTTTTTCTATAACATTTTCTTTACGAAGTTTCATAAGCTAAAAAAAAACCCAATTGAGAAGGAATCTGTATGAACCGTTGGTCCGAATTTCAGATCTTGTCTCACTATATTTTCAGAGATATGATCTGAGGAAGTTAGGGTTTTTACAAGCTCCATAATTTCATCTCAAACAGGTCATTATGGAATTGTCGCCATAATATTGTTTCTACGAAGTTTCGGATTCTGAAATTAAAACCCATTTTAGCTACAATCTTGGTGAAACTCGGGTTTGAATCTCAAATCCTGTCTCGCTATATGTTCGGAGATATAATTTGAGCAAGTTAGGGTTTTTGCAGACTTCTGAATTACATTCTAAACAGTTGACCTTGGCAAAATTGTCATAACTTTGTCTTTGAGCAACAAATTGAAATTTCGTAAGAAGTTATAGAAAGAGGATGGATTGTAGTTTTTTGTGTATATTTTTCAGTTCTGAAGGTCGAAACAATGGCATGTGGCACGTTGTACAAGTTAGCTCTACTGAAACATTATATAATCAGGTCATCTTAGGCGATTGGGCATAACTCTTTCTTGGAGAATCAAATTTTGATCAGAGTTGCGGGGTTAGAAAGAGGACACAAAGGGCTACTGCAAAAGATAATTTCAGAACTTGGAGATTTGGAAGTACAGAGTTACAGTCGTTTCAAAATCGATCTCCTAAAATCAAGAAAAGACAATACGAGGAAGTTTGAAGGAAAGGATCCGGTAAATTGGATACTACAGAGGGAGAAATACTTTGATCTACATGAAGTGAAACTGTTACAAAAGGTACGTATTTCATCTTCATATCTAGAACCAGATCATTTTTTATGGTATAAAGAGATTTTTTATCATAAACTACTTGTTACATGGTCAGTTTTCATGGAGGAAATGATAGCACATTATGAGGATACAAAGAGAAACACCTTCTTTAGCCAATTGATAAATCTCAAACAAAAGTGTTCAATGGTAGAGAAGATTGAGGACTTTCAAAAATTGAATACAAGGGAAAATGATATTCCATAGAAGCAAAGGATTGATTTCTCAATATGGACTTTAAAGGATAACATTCAACATGAGGTTCGTCTTTGGGAACCCGATTAATTGGAGATTGCATTCAGGTTGGAAAGAAAAGTGGAAAGAAAAATTATGGCAACAAGGAAGTCTACCCCTGTCAACTATAAATATGGAAGTGTTGTTTCTCCTAGCCTTCTAGAACCTACAAGGTTGACACCACAATAATTGGAAGAGAAAAGAGCAAAAGGGATTTGCTATAATTGTGATAACAAATACATTGAAGGTCATAAGTGTGCTTAGAAGAAATTATTTTACATTGATTGTGAAGAGGAGGAAGAAAAGGATCAAGAAACATCAAAAGAAGAGGATATACACCAGGAACCAACCCCAGAGAAAGAAAAAATGAATCCAACCATATCTTGTAAAGCATTGGCAAGAATTACCACTCCTAAAACTCTCAATATAGAAGGACATATCAAGAAGGAAAAGGTTCAAGAAGTAAAATATCACATTGAGAAAGAAGAAATGAATCCGACCATATCTTGTAATGAATTGGCCAGAATTACCACTCATCAAACTATCAAGATAGAAGGACATATCAAGAAGTGAAAGATCACATCGAGCATCAAGAAATGAATATGACCATATCTTGTAATGAATTGGAAGAAAATACCACTCCTAAAACTCTCAAGATAGAAGGACATATCAAGAAGAAAAAGATTCAAGAAATGAAAGATCACATCAAGCATCAACAACAAGTTCTCCAACTTTTAAAGGATAATGCCACTTTGGTGCAGAATCGAATGAAACAACGGGCAGATCAACATCGTAGTGAAAGAAGTTTTGATGTAGGCAATTGAGTATTTTTACGGCTACATCTCAAGCAAGCTATTTATGAGAAGGAAATGTTGGAAATAATATATGCACTTAAGAAATGGAAACCTTACCTAATGGGAAGACACTTCAATACTTTTTAGAACAAAGATTATCTTTAGAAGAACAGAAAAAATGGGTCACAAATATGTTGGGTTATGCCTTTGAAATCATCTACAATAAAGGGAAGCAAAATGTTGTTGCAGATGCAGTCTCAAGAAAGGATGAGGATGTGGAAGCGTTGTTTTGTGTTATTTCTATTATCCAATAAGATTAGATAAACAAAGCAAAGGATGAATGGGAGAAGGACGAAGAAGTGTGGCCACTCATTCAAAAGTTTCAGAATATCCCAGTTCAAATAGTATTGCTAGAACTTGACAAGGAAGGAAAAATCATATTGGAACCTGGAGCAATCATAGAAACAAGAACTTGACAACTACGAAATCGATCAATTTCAAAGTATTTCATCAAGTGGAAGAATCTACTCGCTGAAGATTCCACATGGGAGGACAAGAATTTTATACTGAAGCATCAAGAACTACTCAAGCATTGAGGACAACACTTTTTGAAGGAGAGGGACATGTTAGGTCCCTATACTACTAGTGTAACCCCTTACTGCTATTAGTACAACCCCCTTATTATATTGTTGTGCTCATGTATTCCCCATATTGTTTTATTGTGCCCCATAGAAGCCCACTATTGTTATTATTGTGCCCTTACATTATTATTGTTATGACAACTCTGATTATATTATGACCCCTTAGACTCTTATATATAGAAAGGAGGCCTTGTCATTTGTATCATCCAAGAATTGTTCATTTGTGTAATGTAAAGGAGGTTTCTCCCTCGAAGAGGCTTATTTTGAAGGCATTTATCTATCTTTTCTATCTTTTTGTGAGCTGGTTTCATAACAGATAACTCCTATATAGCAGAATTACATAAATCTCACAAGCTTGATCAAAGAACATATGTTTTAGAGAGTGATTCAGTAATTTCTCAAACTCTAGCACGGGCTAAAGAAAACATATTGACAGATATCAATGAAGCTATAACTAAAATTTGGCCATCAATCCAAATCATTTTCGAGCAGGAAGAGTTGATACAGAGGTCAAAAACATTGATAGAACAAGTGAAGGAAATATTGGGAGACAAACCAAATGAAGCACCAACGTTGATCAAAATCTTAAATTCTAAGACCATAAAAGAATTAGAGGAGCTACAGATTGAAGATAGCACTAAAAAAATCTTAGAAATCAAGAATGTTTTGTAGAAGAGAAACCCGATGGTTCAATTAGAGAAAAAATTCCATCCTCTAGAAACAGTTGTCCAGGATTTCATACCAGGTTTAATCTACTGAATCATAGATCTCTGCTAGGTTTAGTGGCTTTGAATGTCAGGTTAATCAATTTGAGTGACTACAGTAAAAAAAATTATACTATTGCCAAAGATAAATCCAAGTTTGCAGGGGTAAAAGGAAGTATGTAAGGAAAAGTTTTCTTGGAGGCTATAGATTTTGATCTCATCATCAAACATGAGATTAAACATATTTTCATCAACATACCCACCTTTGAGAAATATACCGAAGTTGATGAAACATATAGAAAGCTAATAAAACTTTCTATCCCTAGTGAGGACCGATGGGATCACTTGTGTGAATTACTTGAGTGAAACATTTTCATCTCAAACAACAAGGCAACACCCTTTTGGGACCAATCTTCAACAACCATCCTCCAAAATGGTGCTAGCAGCTCCAACAGTTCTGAATTCCTAAATTTTTAAACTATTTATGTAATCTGTTTTAGATATTTTAGGATTCTATCTTGATCTTTTGACATCAAGATATTTTGTAATTATTTTTCTATAAGTACTTCATAATTCAAAGTATTAGAGGTTGATGTTTCTGTAAATAAAGGACCATTGATGTAAAGTTGTTCTAGTGGACACATTTCAATAATACGAAAGGCTTTTTAGGATTCCTGTGTCAGATTTTTTGGTGAAGTAATATTCTCTTTTGTTATTGTGTTTTCTCTATTTTTCGTATGTGTTTCTTTTCTCTATTGTTTTAAATAAAATTAAGTTTAGGATTTGTTTCAAAAGCACCCTATTCTAGCTTAAAACAATATCAATGTTTTCTACTAAAGTTAAGGAATAAAATGCTTAATTTCTCTATGCTTAGTGGGCTCTTAATCATTTCTTTTTCCATCTCATCAAACATAGAAGATCCAATAAATCTACCTACCTTGCCCTGTTAGATCTATCTATAAATGATGAAATGAATCCATTCAAAGTATATTGACTCCATTACCCAATGGTGTACTATTACATTATCAACCAAACAATCAAACCAAATCTAAAACCAAACCATTGAAATTTCATAACTAGCCCGATATCTCAATACATACAAATATAAATTTGAAAGAGAGATCCATCTCTGAAGCTAGTAGGGTTAGATCCCAGCTTCCAAAGTGGTTTTGTGGTTACCTTTGTATTTCTTTCACAGTCTTAGGAAATACACAGTGCTAACAGAACCCAAACCCTAGGACTTGGGTTTTCAACCATCCAATAGTGGAGATGCCAACTTGTTGTAATCCAGACAGTTACTAAGAAGCGTTGATTAACAACTTGACATCAATGACTGGTGTTTTAGTCAAATTCAAACCTAGTCAACTCTAGGGGTTGACATCAATGAAAACACCATTCAATACTTTCACTACTTGAAAACGTTGTTTAGGGCCTAAAAAATGTCTTGCAAACAATTGACTCGAAAAATTAGCAAAAAATTTGAAGACTAAATTTCCAGTTGCTTTATCCCCTGGACCAATAAGATCTTCCTGTAACTTTGTTTTATAATTGTTTTCAGTTATATGAACCCTCTCTATATGTTCTTGTTCCATTGGAAAATAATGTCCTGTGTATACTTAAATTTTATTTCCCATTGGACACAAACTAAATTTACATGCCTTTCCTTAGACACTTGGCATACGTGTAGCTTTAACCTTTGCATTTTGGTCCCCACCTAAATGCCATAGTTCACATAGAGCCTTCCACATCACAATCCTTGATTGGAAATGGCTAAACCCATAGTCCATTCTTGAAACCTCATGGTCTTTGACTCCCTCCAAGATAATACTCCTGGCTTTTGCAGTATCTTTATTCCACTAAGGCAGTTGTTGTGCATCTAATGTTGTTGGTTTTGGAATATTTGTTTTTGTGTACTCTAATACTCCATTTTCATCTAAGTCAACTTCCATCCTGTATTTCCCAAGACAAAATTTTGAATTTCCTTCCAATGCATACTCAAGCCTCGATCCATTGAAATACATTGTTCCTGCACTGAAGAAATACCTGCACCACAAATCTGTTATTCGAAATTTCTTTGAGAGATGATCAAGAACCTGATTTATGTGTAGCTTTCAAATTCTCTTATACCATGTAGAAATAACTTGAAATTTGTAGTTGCTAATAAAATCAAACTGAGATCAATAGACACAAATTTCTTTTACTAAATTATGTGTAAGGAAAACAGACAATAGAAACATGTGCAATCATTCAATCACAATGAACATAATTTTTACTAGGGAACCCAATTGCGAAAAACCCATCCTCTATTTCTATTATATCAGATGAGAACATTGATCAATTACAATGATTGTGTCAATGTTTAAAGCTTAATCTGCATTGCAATTATTATCTCCTCCTAAGTCTGCTCTGGAAAATACTTAGAAAAATTAGGCCTCCTGCTTCCTCATATTTCCTTGCACAATTCCTACTCCTAAAGAATAGGGAAGCTCCTATTTCCTTGCGAAATTCCCGAGGAAATTAGCTCACCTAGTACATGAAAATAGTGTACACTCACTAGAATACAATGATAATTACAACGTGCATTTTCTCTCCTACTTCACTAGGCAATTCAAATTGGATACATGACTAGGGCCAGTTTTAGTAAACTAACTAGTTAACTAAGAGTTAATTGAGTTTACAATAGTTACAACTACTCAATTGAACTCATACTAACTTTATTCTAGACTAGAGCTCAAATAACTGACTTTCACTAAAGATAACACCTCTAGATAGCTAGACTGTAGCCACCAACTTGCACACAACTCTACGTCTAGACCACAAACTTGAATTGACTGACTTAACTGAGTCATTGGGCCATGTCAATCTTGCCAACTTCCTACCAACTCATCCTGCTGAAGTGGAAATTCAAATTTGTTCATTTGATTAATGCACAAGTTAATTGAATCCTTTTCTTACTACAATTTAACATATTGGAGGATAAGTTTAAGGCCATCAAGATGATACAGGTTGAAGGGGTGACTTTGTATATGATGACGTTGTCTTAATTTCATGATGAGTTTGTCATCATTAGTATGACTATTGTATATTTTAAGATGGTGAGGATTTCCTTGAAGGGGTTTACTCTAGAACGGAAGTTATTTATCAAGGGGATCATTGCCAGGGACAAGTTGCTAGAGTGGAAGTCGTTCATCAAGGGGATCGTTGCCAGGGAAAAGTTGCCAGATTGGAATACTCTATGCGATGACTTCATTCAGGAAGAGTTGCAAGACGAGGATCTTCATTCGAACATTAAGGATTCAGATGATCATTGTGAAAATTTCAACTACTGAAATCCTATTGTAGCAACTCGTATTATTTCTTATAACTGTTAATTAAATTAGCATTTTATTTCTATAACAACAACGAAATAAAAACACTAAAATATTCAAAAAAATACTGTGGAAAATAATAGTGCTGTAAAATGAGAAATATTCTAGCATACACACATAAAAATTTACACAATTCTTTTTGGCAATTTGCAACAACTGAAGGTTTTTATTATTATTCAACAGGGAAATTCTAAGTACAATCTATGGATGCCCAACTGACGATCCAAACAACAAGAAAATCTTGCCAAAATTATGTAAGGGGATTTCCCTTCCTCCACAAAAAAGCCCGACACAACTTTGCTTCATAAACTCGTCCTTCTAGACCCCTCACACTAGCTTTTGTTGTAGTGCTTACATAGACCCTTGGATGTCGAGCCCAAAATTGCCTCTAATAAAGTCATTATGTCTATCTCTACAGAGGAAAATGATTCTTTGGCCTTCTGGAAGACTTTCTAGGCCTCTCAAATTTGAATTGATGTTTCCCCACAGCTAAATCGATTTCCCCCCTAAAGTTGACTGTGTAGTCCTTTGCATCGCATCATTGGGAATAACTCGGACGCTTGTTTATTGTTAAAGAATGTAACTATGTTCGGTATTGATAACTATGTAATGTAATTTATTTGTCAAAATAAATTTTATTATTACTAAAAATGACTTATTAAAGCATGGGTTTCATACTTTGGTCGTCATTTGTTTAGGACAAAGCCTCCATTGTGGCTTCTAAGTTTTATATTGAGTCAATAGAGTCATTGTCAATTTTATTAGACCCTTCTTGGGATTTTTTTATCATGTAAAAAGAATTATTTTTTAGTCAAATACGTCATTTGACACGTCCACACCAATTCGACCCTATCCTAATGAAGTCAACCTACATTAAGGAGATTTGACCCACAAAAGAGGCTATATATAGACAGGCATTTTGATACATTTGTATCATTCACTCAACAAGTTCGATACACAAGAAAGAGAGGCAGAAAAAGTGTGAAGTTGCTAGAGAAGGAAGAAGATTGCAAGGAAAGGAAAATTGAAGTTTTGGGCCATCTATCTCTCACACGTGTGAATTTATTAGACATTTGCAGGGATCAAAAGTTTGAATTCTACTACAGGTCGAAGTTCTATTGCAGGAAGGCTAAATTTTTTTTGCTACAAGGTTAAAATTCTAGGTCAAAGCTACTGTTGGGAAGTTATCACTTGGAGAAGAAGGAAGGGTTGACTTGGTGATTGGAGGAAGTCTGTGTCTAGGTCAAAGAGTCCTGGATTATCTCATCTTGTCTTTGAATATACTAAAGGAAGAGTTAAGATTGGTTTTTACCCTCATAGGGGTTTTGCCCTGGTTGTCCGCCTACATCTTGTGTCTCTTTTTCTTGTGATACTGTTGAAGCCCCAAAAATTGGGTCGACAACAAGGGGGATATTCACCCGGTCCGAACCTTGGTTGACAGCGCCTTATCCGTTTGGTATAGTGAGTCCGACTGGGGATAATGGGACCAGTTTCCCAATCTAAGGGTGTGTGTGTGTAGAGCTGGATGTTGCTGATCTAAAGTTCATATCTGAGCTACTTTAGTCTAACTCTATGCTATTGTAATCTAATGAAAACAACACATTTAATCTATGCTAACCTGGGATGTAATTCTTCTATTATGCGATCTAAAGAGATTTCAAATAATAATTGGTAATAAAGATTATTCAACAATTATAAGAATAGAAATCAATTAAGATAAACTACTTTGCATAAAAAGTTAGGCAAAACAGTTGTGAACAACATATCGCATAATAAGTTATTCACACATTAAACATAAATAAATGGCTCCATCATACAAAAGTGCCAAATGGTAACACAAACATTCATGTAATAACATATAAACAACTAAAAACTATATATTTCTTTAAGAATATAAGCAGAAATGATCAAGAGATAAAAGTACCATTTATGACTGGTCCTACTCATAAGCTTCAAGCAACAACGATTTATCTTTCCTTGTTCTAATATCTACTAAAAGTATAGAAGTGCAACATTAGTAGCAAATATCAAATGCAAACATAAATAAATCTTGATCCTTCCATTCATCAAAACCTCCTCTGAGGGTGCAAAAGTGCATGTTTTGAGGATAAGTTTTTTGACAAATTTCTGGACCCTTCTCTAAATGCATGAGAAGGGTTTAAATACTGTTAACTAAATAACCTAATTACATAAATTTAGGATACGGTTTTTTAAATGACTGCCCTCTTTCTAAGCAAACTTATTTCTAAAAACTGAATCTAATTCCTAACTATTTCTTCATTTACTCCTTGATGTTGCAAGCATTCATCATTTTCCTGGGAAGAGTTGGCTAGTTGCTTTTCGATTTTGTTTGAGTAAAGCAAATAGGAATGGCAAGTGTTGGCACTAAAAGAAATTAGTAAATTAGAAGATATTTTTGGGGATCATCCTCTTGCTAGGTGATTTCACTGCGTATATACTTGGTAACATCCCCAATTTCCCTCAAATTGCTTCTGCTTTTGCTATCTTGGCTTCTGGACTTGCGAATGACTAAGCAAGTTAGGGACTTTGATTTCTGAACAATTTTCTGATGCGTTTTTTTGTCTGTAGTGCCTTTTCCTTTTCCCGGCGTAAGATTTTTCAAAATTTTGTAAACATGCTGTTTTTTGTGAGCTTTTTACCCTGAGTGTTGGATTGCCTATTGATATCAGCATCTATTCAGTAATGCTCTGGAACCTGTGGTTCTGCCGCATGTGGTATTCGTTTATGAGGGAATCTCTTCTCTGTCTCCGAGCATTGACACTTTCCCTTTTTCCTTAGATGTTTCCTACGCATTGCTCCATGTTGTTTCCTGTTTTTCATTCCTGCAATTTACGCAAAGGAAAAAGAGTTACAACAATAAATATTGACGCGAAAGATCTAAGCTCTACGAATGCATAAAATAATCCCACCCATTGTGAACTGACTCTTTGAAAAAAATAAAATTGTCCTTCATTAACGCTTTGGTGTACGTTCATTAATTTTGTTTAAGGCGCGCACCCAATTTTTGGTTTATGGATAGCTTTTCTTGAATGTTGAGTCGAGAAAAATTTGCAATGGGCGGTTCCTGCAACTTGCATTTTATTATCGCGTTATCGCATTTTCGTCAAGATCACGATATCGTAGATCGCATTCATCATAACATCGCAATTATCGCAAGATCACATTCATTGCAAGATCACAGATCATGTTAAACTATTGTGTGCTGCTTATGCGATGTTGCGATATGCGATGTCATATATCGGCCATCGGAGAATTCTCAAGATCTTCATTTATGGGCGCTTCTTGATGTAGGAGATGCGATGGATTTCGCGTCGCTTTTTCGCATTTTTTATAGTGCTCATAAAGAAATGTTTTACTCTCTTCTCGCGATGCGATATATTTCTAAGGAGTTCAATACAAAAAGGAATTTTTTTTTTTTTAACTAAGGGTCCCCCCTTTTTTAATGTTATTGCTAACACTAAATAAGGAGGGGGGTTGTTGGTGGCCACAACAATGGCGATTCACTTGGAATAACCAGTTATCTCTGCTTCTCTATTGAAACTTACTTCCAAAACAAAAACATTTTCATAAATCTAAACTTTGTTATGGACAGATAGAGTACATTATGCTTTATTCTATCAATGATATTCTGTTTCAACCTATTTTTATTCTAATTGTTTGCTTCCTCAGACTTGTCCTTGTATTTACATTAGCCATTACTTGGTCTTGTAAGGATAAAATAAAGTCTTCTCTGTATGCCATCCTTTTAAAATATGCTCGTTTGTCGTAGGTAGAGCCTCTACTACTAGCAGACGTCCATAGCCTCGACAGGTTTACCTGTTACCCAGTAATGATCCTTTATCCTGCTCAAGGTGATCTACAACTTCCAAAGGAAAAAAACCGCATTTACACTTTTTCTTTGGTTTTTTCTTTTTTATTCTTTAAAGAACAATGTCATGGTTTGGTAGCCAAATTATGACACAGTCATACACTTGATTTACACTCTTGTTGAACAAGTTGGCTCGTGATGAGACCCCTTGTCTTTTGATTTTAACAATCTTGAGTCATCACCCTGTTTTGATGGACAGTATTGGCAAAGTCAGCAAGTTATAATATCTGTGATCATGATAAGCTGGCTCGTGATGAGACCTCTTATTGTTTAAGATATAGTTCTTCTTGGGTTGTTCCTCTGAATGTTGCGATTTTATTTAACAGGGAGGAAGTCATTGCTTTCCTTAAAAAATCTCTGGACAACAATAATAGAGTTTGAAAACAGCTACTTTACAGAGAATCCCTATTTTGTAATTGATACCTTTCATTGTGCTTATACAAAACAATTTCTTCGCCAAAGGTTTCTTTCCTCAATTTTTTTTTTTTTTTTTTTTGGAAGTTGAAACTAGCATCATATCTAGGCTAAAGTTTTTAAATGTATCTGTCAATAATAAAGATCAGGTTCTTTAAAAATTTTGTCGTTTATACAAGCAGAAAGCTCAAAATCTTAAAGAGAATTGGTGTCTTTTCCATGAATACCTATAGTAACCATTCACAACTGGTTTTATTATGAAAAAGAAAAGAAAAATAAAACTTATTCTAAAAAATAGAAGAATAATCTTCTATGGAAAATATATTTTAAGGATTTGTCCATTAACAGGCAGAGAATCCCTTCTAACTGCTAAATCCTGTAAGACAAACGTTGATGGACCTATGACTTCAACAATCTGAAAAGGACCAAGCCACATCTTTTGAAATTTTGTATGTTTGCCTTTTTCTTCATGTACCTTATCCCATTTTAAAACTAAATCTCCCATTTGAATTTTTTTTTGGTCATTATGTTTGAATCAAAAGAGGATTTTATTAGCGCTTGATGATGAGCATGGGTTTTCTTAGCTTGTTCTCGTTGTTCTTCTAATTTAATTATTTCCATTTGTCTTAGTTGTATTGAGGAAGTAGGTACTTCATCAATGTATTGTATTAAAGACAAGGAGGGAATGACTAAGTGAGTTGGAAGAACCACTTCTTTCCCATAAACTAAATTAAAGGGAGAAGTGCCGATCGAAGCTTTTTTCGTTATCCTATCTGCCCATAAAGCATTTACCAAAGCTTTATGCCAATTCTTTTGGTTTTGGTCAACTGTTCTTTTAATAATCCTGATTAGGTTTTTGTTTGTTGACTCAGCTAACCCATTACCTTGCGGATAGTAATTGGCCGAATATTTTAGTTTGAACCATCTTTTAAGTGCAAATTCCGTCATTGCATTTCCAGAAAAGTATGATGCATTATCAAACATTAAAGTTGATGGCAATCCAAACCTAGTGATTATAAATTGATCTATGAATTCAATAATATTTTCAGAATTAGCTGTCTTGAGAGGAACTGCTTCTACCCATTTAGTAAAATAATCTGTTGCCGTGAGGATGTATCTATGCTACTTAGAAGAGTGAGGAACAATCTCACCTATTATGTCTAAGCCCCACTGAGCAAACAGTTGCTCGATGTTTACTGGCTGTAGTGGCAGGGATGGTTTCCTTTGTCTCCCAGCAGTAGTTTGGCAGACTTGGCATTTCCTCACGTAACTGTGTGAGTCTTTGAACAACGTAGGCCAGTAATATCCTGCACGTAAGATTTTATGTGCAGTAGCATCTCTAGCGTAGTGTCTACCTGCTGGTCCATCGTGGAGTTCTTGCAAAACCTTTTCAGCTTCAGCTTTTTCCAGACATCTGAGAAGAACAGAATCATAATTTTTTCTAAAAAGAATATCATTTATGAGTTGATATTGTTTAGCTTTTAATCTCAGAGCTCTTTTTTTAGTGTGAACAAGGTGTGTTGGAGCATACCCGTTCTTAAGAAAATAAATGATGTCAGCGTACAATGGTTCTGCATCGTTATGCTTACCTCACACACTTGTACCTCTTCAGATGAATTTTTGGAAATTTGCGATGCTCCAGCCAACATTTTGCAGAAGCCTTGACCTCTTACAATGTTTGCTGGTTTGATTTCAAGGTCGTATTCCTGCAAAGCAGTGATCCAATTGGCCCTTTTCTCACCCACATCCTTCTGTACTAGAAGATTTCTTACTGTTGGAAATGGTACTATGATCTTAGTATGGGTTTTAAGTAAGAAAGGTCTGAAATATTTGACAGCTTTGAAAACGGCATAAGCCTGTTTCTCCACATCAGAATAATTGAGTTCAGCACCTTGTAAATTTGAGCTAAAAAACGTGATTGGAGCTTCCGCTTTTTCTTGATTTGCTTGAGTTAGAATCGCAAAATATGATTTCTCTGAGGCAAATGTGTATAAAGTAAAAGATTCTAAAAAATTCAGGGTTGCTAAAGACGGAGCATTAATAATAGCTTGCTTGATCAGGTTGAATGCTTCATGTTCATCTTGACCCCATTTAAAATTTGAATTCTTTTTAATCATGTTTTGCAAAGGAGATACAATTTGTGAACAATATGGAACGAATCTCTTTACAAAATTGATTTGACCAAGGAAAGATTGCATGGCTTTTTTATTATGAGGTAGGGATATTTCAGAAATTTCTTTGATTCTGTCGGGATCAATGTGAATACCAGATTTTGACACTATGAATCCTAGAAGTTTTCCTTCACTTAATGCGAAAAAACATTTCTTTGGGTTAAGTGAAATTCCA
>APFE030958779.1:0-24150 GCA_000404065.3 Pinus taeda
TCCCCCTCGAAGAGGCTGAATTCTAAGTCGTTGATCTATCTTTTCTATCTTTTCTTGAGCTGGTTTCATAACATTTGGTATCAGAGCTTTGGATTCTAGGGTTTCGCTGCTCCAAACAGGTCATCGTGGAATTGTCACTATAACTTTTTTTCTGTGACGTTTCAGAAATTGAAAAAAAAACCCATTTGAGAAGAAATCGCGCTGAACCTTGGGCCCAAATTTCAGATCTTGAAACACGATATTTTCGGAGATATGATCTGAGGAATTTGGTCTTTTTGCAGACTCCTGAATTATATTCCAAACAGGTGACCTAGGGAAAAGCGTCATAACTTTCTCTCTAGGGATCGGATTGAAATTTCGTAAGAAGTTGCAGAAAGAGGACAGACTTTAGTTTCTTGTATGAATTTTTCAGAGGAAAAGGTCGAAACAGTGACTCGTGGCACGTCGTACAAGTTCGCTCTACTAAACTAGTCTATAATCAAGTCACTGTGGGAGATTTCGCATAACGCTTCCTTGGAGAATCCAATTTGGGTCATAATTGTGGCATTGGAAAGAGGACATAGAGTGCTACTACAGGTCAAAGTTTCATAACTTAAAGATCTGAAAGTACAAAGTTACCATCATTTAAAAATCGAGCTCCTAAAATCAAGAAAAAGCAAGATGAGGAGGTTTGATGGCAAGGATCCGGTAAATTGGATACGTCAGATGGAGCAATATTTGATCTACATGGTGTACCACTGTTACAAAAGGTATGTATTGCATCTTCATATTTAGAACCAGATCAATTTTTATGGTATAAAGGGCTTTGTTCTCGTAAACGACTTGTTACGTGGTCAATTCTCACAGAGGAATGATAGCACATTGTGAGGATACAAAGAGCAACACCTTCTTTAGAGCAACACCACAACAATTGGAAAGAGTAAAAGGGATTTGTGACATACTAGAAAGTAAAATTATGGCAACAATGAATTCTATCCCTCACAGCTATGAAGATGGAAGTGTTGTTTCTCCTAGCCTTCCACAACCTACAAGGTTACACCACAACAATTGGAAGAAAAAAGAGAAAAAGGGCTTTGTTACAATTGTGATAGCAAATGCACTAAAGGTCATAAGTGTGCTGAGAAGAAATTATTTTACATAGAATATGAAGACAAGGAAGAAAAGGATCAAGAAACATCAAAAGAAGAGGATGTATGCCAGGACCCCACCCAAGAGAAAGAAGAAATGAATCAGACCATATCTTGTAAAGCATTGGCAAGAATTACCACTCCTCAAACTCTCAAGATAGAAGGACATATCAAGAAGAAAAAGGTGCAAGAAGTGAAAGATCACATCGAGAAAGAAGAAATGAATCCAATGATATCTTGTAATTCATTGGTCGAAATTACCACTCCTCAAACTATCAAGATAGAAGGACATATCAAGAAGAAAAATGTTCAAGAAGTGAAAGATCACATCGAGAATCAAGAAATGAATCCGACCATATCTTGTAAAGGATTGGAAGAAATTATCACTCCCCAAACTCTAGAGATAGAAGGACATATCAAGAAGAAAAAGGTTCAAGCAGTGAAAGATCACAATGAGCATCAAAAACAAGTCCTCCAACTCTTAAAGGATAACCTCGTGTTCGCACAGAATAGAATGAAACAACAGGCAGATCAACATCGTAGCAAAATAATTTTTGTTGTAGGTGATTGGGTATTTCTACGGCTACAACCATATAAGAAAATGTCCCTCAAGGAAGCTAAGAAGGATAATAAATTATCACCAAAGTATTATCGTCCGTACAAGGTGTTCCAAAAGATTGGTACCATGGCATACAAATTGGAGCTTCCTGCAGCTTCTCGATTGCACCCAATTTTCCATGTTTCATGTTTAAAGAAGGTTATAGGCGACAAGCTTCCAATTCAAACAATATTTCCAGAACTTGACAAGGAAGGAAAAATTATATTGGAACCGAAAGCAGTCACAGAAACAAGATCTCGACAGCTACCAAACCGATCAATTTTAGAGTATCTTATCAAGTGGAAGAACTTATTTGTGGAAGATTCCACATGGGAGGATGAGAATTTTATACAGAAGTATCTAGAACTACTCAAGCATTGAGGAAAACACTTTTTTTGAAGGAGATGGGCATGTTGGGTCCCTATAATACTAGTGATTACCCCATTACTATGGTAGTTGTACCCCTTATTAATATCGTTGTGCCCCTATTGCCCCCATATTGTTATTACTGTTACTGTGCCCCATAGAATCCCTCTATTGTTATTTTTGTGGCTTTATATTATTATTGTTAGGTCAGGTAGGTTATATTGTGACTCCTTAGACTCCTATATATAGAAAGGAGGTTTTTTCATTTGTATCATCCAAGAATTGTTCATTTATGTAATGTAAAGGAGGTTGCCCCGTCGAAGAGGCTGAATTCTAAGGCATTGATCAATCTTTTCTATCTTTTCTTGAGCTAGTTCATAACATATTGAAAATAATTTGTAATTCTAACCTCAGGAAGAAAAAGATTTTTTTTCACATTACTATACGACATATGATCAACTTCAAATATATTTTTTACCTTTGATCCATGGGCATCCTTATGTTCTTCAATGCAATGATATACAATATCTTTATCAGCTTTATTTTTACATAAGATAGCCTCTTTTGCTATGATTATGGCTCAATATATTGCTGATATCCCACTTGTTGGTTTCTTCCTGTATGTTCAACACCCAACTGATGAACTTGAAGTGCTTCGTCGTGTTCCCCATTTAAACCATTTTCATTATAGATAGGAGGATCATCAAATTTAACAAAATAGGAAGTCTGGGATTTATTTGTAACTTAATTATTTCTTCCTCTTCTCGACTGCTGAGCAGAAATTCTTGATGCATGTTTGAACTTTCCTCCATCTGAATACTCTCTTGATTTTCTTGGAACAGAGTCAACCAATTCTCTTCTTGGAAGAATATTGGAGAGAAATGCTTTATAAACTTCTCCACAACATTTTGAGAAAATGATGCTTGATCTGCTTGGAACATAGTCAACCAATTCTCTGCTTGGGAGATTATTGAAGAGAAATGCTTTATAAACTTCTCCGCATCATTTTGAGAAAATGATAGTTCCTCGCTTTCAGAGACTTTCTTATCATTAATCTGGATATAACTTCTTTGAATGCTTGATAAATTATCAACAAGATCATTAGTTTCCTCAACAGGATTATCTTGAGCTTTTAAAGTTTCTTTAGCATCATAATATTCACAACAACCTTCAAAAAGAAACTTGTGTGGATAATAAATTCTACAAGAAGAATTGAATACTGAATGGAAGTATTTCAAAGATGAAATGCTTGAAATAGGCAGAGACTTGAACCAAAGCCTAGCTTCTAGGTCCAAAGAAAACAAAAACAACTTCATCTTCACATCTTCATCAATGATGCCCTGTTGCTCCATGCACTCATGAAACTCTTGGAGGTGTTGAGCTGGATCTTCATATTCCTTTCTACTGAATTTTGGAAGATACTCATTCCAGGCATAAAATGCAAGCATATCATGAGGATAGCGAGTGATCCCAGTAAAATCAAATAGATCAAATTTATGGACTAAGAATGTAGGGAGAACCATTAAAACCCAGAAAATAAAACTTCAAAGTGCAGTAGAGTCACCAACTAATGTTGTAAGTGAAAATCACAGGTGTGAATGTATGACCAACTGCTGCAACTTGTCACTCTCAAGGATCAGCTTCAAACTTAATAAACCCAGGGAAAAGTGTTCTTATTCAATTATTTTGCAGGTTGTGATCTTTGTTATTATGGAGTCGCCTTTTATTGCTTTTATTCAAAACAGCCAAGTATTTCCTCCTCACTGAACAACCAGAGGAAAATAGTGAAAACCTAGGGAAAAGTGTTCTTGTCTTTTGTCCCCGGCAACGACGCCAATTAATGTTGTACCTTAAGAAACCAATTTCCTGGCTGTAGACAAATTGCGCTTAAGACATTAATAAATATTATTTACTGTCACTTATTTGTCACTTAGATATATGTTGTATTCTCAAATGAAGGACCTGGAGACTTGGTTTTTTACTCTCAATACTTAGGTGACAAGAAAATATCAGAATGCCATTTGATAGCTAAATATGAATGATAAATGAAGAAAACTTGAAGAAGTTAAAAATAGCATGCTGCCTTACGCAGAAAATACTATCTATAACTGAGAAGAATTATGAAGGTGAGAACTGAATCATGAACAATATGCTGTTTAACACAGAACTACTATCTATGACTCTTGGAGAAGTTAGAGATAATATGCTACCTTGTACAGAAACTAATATCTGTAACTTAGAAAGAAAGGTGAAAATTTCAAGTACAGAAGCACTCTTTTAAAGAACTTTAACTTTATCTACCTAAGCAAATAAAGATCTGCAGCTTCATTACCATACTTGAAGGAAGAAAACATAAGATGGCACATAACAAAGAAGTCACAAAATCATACCCAACAAATGCATGGAAACTTCTAATTCTTCATTAATCAACAATTATATCATGAATACAATGGCCTTGTCTCCGGGTTCTCCAAAATTCGAACAACAACCGTTACAATTCCCTTTTCGGGCTTTTATGTCTTCTATCAAATCAGTTTTGGAAACTGATTTCTTGAAACAGCTAATAAACTACTTTATAACAGTTATAAAACTACTTCCTATTTGAGATTATTCAACTTTATTACATATAAAATATTGAAACTCATAACAAATGTAAAACTGTGCCAAAAGCTTTGAAAGGGGGCCACATATATGTCGGGAGTGTTCTGATTGGGAAAAACATAAATAAACCCGACCAATCACCTTTTCTTCGGATTCGGCTCTAACATTGATTCTTCCCTTTACCCAGCGAAATTAACGCAAACCTTTGGTAACTGCGGAACTGAAAAATAATTAACTCTGCTTCATAAATCCATCGGATCCGCCTATTTAGCGTTTCATTGACTTCCCATCGCAAATCACAATTGGTGCTTTCAAATGTTGTATTGACCCAATACTTAACAAAACCGCAATATAATGGACGCGCAGAGTTATAAAACATAATGTATAGACTATCGAGTCCAGAAACTTTATCGCAGATCGCAATCGGCGAATGAATTGACACATATGCATAAGATGCCTTGCGGACCCGCCAGAATTATAAAACACAATATATAGTTTTTCGGGTCTGTCATCGCAAATCGCAATCGGCGGAACCCATATACATGTATATGAAGGGCTTTTCGATACATCAGACCTGCTGAGACTTTTAAACACAATGTATATATGTTTCGGGTCTCGCTATCATGAATTGCAATCGGCGGAAGTTGAGGTGCTATGGGATACGTTAGACCGGCCGGGCTTTCAAATGTAATATATATATATATATATGTTTTGGGTCTGCCTGTTCAGTGCTTCATCAACTACTCATGGCAAATTGCAATCGGTAATTCCTGCGGTAGTACTTCATATGAATGCCCGCTGTGTTTTTTGATTGCGATCTAATCGCATTTCTAACACACACACACACACACACACACACATATATATATACATATTGGTTATGGCCCCATATAGTTATTTATATTGCGATTTGATTTGATCACATGGGCTGATTCTTTTACACTTGTTTCTTTTGCGATTTTGATATATTATAACAAATAAATACTTCATTACTTTTAGACTTTGTAGACGTAAAGAAAATAAGGGAGCTTCATTGAGGTTGAACCCCTGCAGTGATATAACTAATAAATAAAGCTAAAAGTACAATATAAGCTACAACACTTGCCATGTCTTTCTTTATACTTAGGTTTTCTTTTCTCAAGTTTGTCTTGTACTCTTTCATGCACTAGTTCAATTTGTTCAATAAAATTTTTGGCTTTGTGCACATCACTATATCCATGTACTGCAATATCTTTACAAAAAAAAAAATCTAAAGGAGATTTTGGCAAATAATCTAAACAAGCTTCAAATGGAGATACTTGTGTAGATGAATGCTTAGCACAATTATAGGCATGCTAGATGTAATGAAAATTCTCATCCCAAAGTTTAGGATTCTTACCACAATATCCACGAAGGAGATGCATTATTGTTCTTTTTATCACTTCTGGTTGGATGAAATGTTGTGATATTCTTCAACTTTGAGTTCATGATTTCCCTTAAACTTGACCAAAACTTCCTGAAAAATTGAGAATCTCGATCAGAAATAATAGATATGGGTAACCTAAACTGAACTCATACATTTTGGAAGAACATATTTGTGATCTATTGAACTATAACATGTTTTTTATATGGCATCAACACACACATTTTGTTGAAACGATCCACAACAACATATATATTTAACCATGACCTTTATTATACATTGGTAGCCCCCTACAAAATCCATAGAAATACTTTCTGAAGGACGAAAAGGAATAGGAAGTGGAGTGTACAAACCCAATATCATATTTCTAGGCTTACTAGTATCACTCATGGAACATCCCTTTACGTATCTTGAAACAATTTCATTCATGCGAGGCCAATAACAATACCTATGAATTTGTGCAACTGTCTTCGCTACGCCAAAGTGGCCAACAACAAGATAAGTATGGGCTTCCCTTATGACATTAACTCTTTCATCCTATGGAACACATAACTTTCCAAGATGATACAACAACTTGTTATGAACATGATAATCAAACTCTTCAACATGATTTCTTTGAATCAAAGTTGCATAAACCTCTTTAAAATCGTCATCTTAAGCATACTATTCAATATAAATTTCATTCATAGTTGAGTTATGCTTAAGAATGACAGATGCATTAGCAATAAACCTTGATAACATATCAACAACTTTGTTGTATATACCTTTATTATATTTCATTACAAAACGAAATTGTTCTAAGAATCCCATCCATTTGAAATATCTAGGTTGTTGTAGCTTGGTTTGTGATTGTAAATATTGTAAAGGTCAATGGTCAGTATGAATTATCGTTTCTTTACCCATCAAATAATGTTTTGATTTCTTTACGCTTTGTACAAAAGTATAAAACTCTTTATAATTACTTGGATAGTTAATTACTGCATTGGAAAAGGTTTCAGAATGATAACAGATAGGCTTACATGTTGCATTAAAATTTCTCCCATGGCTTAATCTCTTGCATTAGTTTGAATCTAATATGGATACTTTAGATTTCGAAGTGCTAGAACTGGTGTTGTACTAATTTTCTCTTTCAATGTGTCGAAAGCTTTTTGCTACTTTCCTCCCCATTAAAAGACATTTTTCACACTTGTCAAAGCATGTAATGGTGTTACAATGATTTAGAGGTTAGCAATAAATTTTCTCCAATATTGGGTTGCTCCCAAAAGTCCCATAACTTTTGTTACATTGTTGGGTTTAGGCCAACTCACAATGACTTAAACTTTTGAGACATAAATCTTGAATTTACCCCCTCTTACAAAATGACACAAATAAACCAAATTCACACTTAGACATCTTCAAATACAATGTCTCTCTTTTCAAGACATATAAAACTTATTTCACATGCTTGACATTCTCTTCATGAGTCTTACTGAAAATCATAATATCATCTAAGTAGATTAAGACAAAAACATGAAGGAATGGTCTCAACACATCATTCATAACTCTCATGAATGTTGCATGTGCATTGCAAAGCCCAAACAACATGACTAACCATTCAAACAAACCTTGTTTTGTCTTGAAAGACGCTTTCCAAATATCATCTTCAAAAATCCTTATTTGATGATAATCAATTCTCAAATCTAACTTGGTGAGGTAAACAACATCTTTTATCTAATCTAGCAAATCATCAATGCGAGGAAGAGGATAGAGATCTTTTACCGTGATTTTGTTCAAAGCAATAAAATCCACACACATACACCATGTGTCATCTTTCTTTGGAACCAAGAAAATAGGCGACCCACAAGGAGATGTTCTTGGTCTGATGGCCCCTTTGTCAAGCATCTCTTGAATTTTCTTCTTGATTTTTGCACTCTCAAAAACGTGCATTCTATACATGCTAATATTTGGAAGTGGTGCATCCTGCTATAAATGAATCTCATGGTGGATTCCTCTTTTAGGAGGAAACCCTTTAGCTTCTTGGAAAACCTTTTCATAAGTATTAACAACTTCAACCAATTCATGCTTGAGTTTTGAATCGCATCCTGCGAAAGATTCATATTCAATAGTATATTTAGCTTTAATCATCAACAACACAAATTCTTACTAGCATTTACAAGCCTTTTCATCTAACCAACACTTGCAAGAGATGAGTTCATCTTCCTGTGATGTGCTCTAACAATATACTCAAGTCCATCTTTAAAAATATGACATTTTTTGTCATGACAATAGAATATGATTTTTCGTTCATACAAGGACTCCCTAAAACAATTCCACATATGTCAAGTGGTACAACATCAAGCTCTACCTCATCTATAAATTTTGCAGTGATGGCAAATTTGATTTTACATTTTCTTGTCACTTGCAATTTGGCATCATCACATAGCCAACCCAAATGGTAAGGTTTAGCATGAAGTTTAGTTTCTAGATTTAGTTTCTTGACAATTTCTTCAGAAATAAGGTTGACTTGAGATCCATTATCAAACAAGGCATCAAATTTTGTATGTTTTGTAATGACCTTTCTATGGAAAAGCTTAATTCTTTCTTTGTCATTTTGAGACTCAATAGGATTACTACAACAACTAGTTCTTTCATTAGAATCTTTACCTTTAATTCCCATAGCTATGATTTTGACTTCGTCACCTAAATTAGATCCTAGATCATGTTGAGTTGTAGTAGTAGTCTTTTGCTTCCCCTTGTTATTGAACTTCTTTGGTCTCATTTTTGGATGTAATTTCCAATAATGGTCTTCATCGTGGCCTTCTTTTGAACAATGTTTACAGGAAATTTTCTCTTCCTCTTTCTTGATTGTAGCACTCTTTTTGTCTTTTCTTTTAAACTTCACATTTCCCTTGTCTCCAAATTTGGATGGTTTCGTTCTAGTCTCTTGAGTGACATTCTTTCCTCTTGATTCTAAATGATTTTCCTGAACACATACTTCATTACATTGGTGGGATTAAACATAATTATATTATGTCTCAAATAACTATGCAATACACCTATGTATTTAAGGAGAGTGTCTTGTGAAGACAAATCAATAAACGAGATTAAAGCTCTTCTTCCAAATTCTTGTGTGTAATTTTGGACACTCTCACCTTTAGCTTGTCTAAAACTTTTCCAATCCATATATATATATATTTTTTGCATACAATCTAATGGATAAAATTTCCTTCTTAATGCAGCTATAAAATCATTTCAAGAAGACATAATTTTACCACTTTTCTTCAAATATTCTTGAGCTTTGGCGTCCCACTAGATGAGGGTTGCACCTTCCAAACAAAGAGAAGCAAGCTAGATCTTGGTAACATCATCCTTAATCTTTTGAATCCTACAATAGACTTCAATTTTACGAACTCGATTATCCAACGTTTCAGCATTTACTTCCCCATTGTACATCAAGCTTAATCAAAGGAGACTTAACATGTCCTTTTGGAGATCTAGGAGGAGTATGTCTAAGTGTTGAAGAAGGTGGAGAAGGAGATGAATATGGAGGTGAAGGTGGAGGTAAAGGAGGAGGTGGTGGGAATAGAGGCTTTCTCCCATCAACATCATTTAATTTTTTTCCATTTGAACTCTCTCCTTGCAACCTTGTTGTCCTTTCATTGTACAACACTTTCACCATCTCTAACATATAATAGAAATCCTTTCTAAAAGGTATCTCATCCTCAGACATCAGCTCATGTCCTTCTTCATGTGCCATGACTCGTGGAGTTTTTGGAGTTTGTGACCTCTTTAAACCAATTTGAGGTTTTGGCTCTTCAAGCACTCCTTCTCCTCTTCTCAACTTAGACCTTGTGATCATTCAAAAACACTTGAAAAAATAATCAAATCTTCTAAACAACCATGCTCTCATACCAAACTTATCTAAAATTAGAAATTGAAGGTTTCTTGAAAAAAATTGCAAGCAAGTTTATGGCTTGTGGGAAATGGATAAAATTTGTAAAAGAACATAAACTTATTAATTTTAGTTATTTTTTGCATATATAACTACACAAAAAAAATAGACAACATGAAACATCACAAAACAACAATTTGATGATGGAGTTCACACCTCATGGGCTATGTCTTTAGGTCCAACTTCCAATGTTGGTATTTTATATTATATGATCAAAATGTAAATTACATCAGCATAAAATGCTTAAATCACAAAAATAATATAGCCACTATGTCAAGAACACCCAAAAACCTCTATGTAGGTTGTTTTTGGGCTGAAAAATGGCAAAGTTAGGGCTCCATTTGCCTTCTATCTGTCTTGAAAAATGACCAAACTGGTAAAATAGGCAACGAATTCCTCCTTTCGCAGAATTGTTAGGCGAAAAATTGACACGAGAGTGGTGAATATTCCATTGAAAATTGTGCAATTTTTTGAATAGTTAAGTGTGCCAATAAGGTATGTGTGTTGATTCTTAGCCCCTAGGATCGGTCATATGGGTTCAATGTGGCTAGGGGCATGGGCTAGATGCCATGTTCTCGTTGACTTCAGCGCTCCTGAACATATTACATGTCATAGGAACGTGGGTTGGGCACCATGTGTTATCCCTACTCTGTAACCCCCAACTTGTAGTTCCGTTGTTGGTTATAGTTGACAGTTGGGACCAGGGGTTGGTCTAATTACCCACCCCTTCGCTTCGATGCTGGGTCGGGGGTTGTTCCATATGGCTCAAATTTAGGGCCATGTGCCATCCTCACCTCACTTCGCTTCCACCACAGTCATATGATATACCATATAACCTGGGGTCAAGGTCGATCGTGCGAACCCCCCCAAACCATAGAACCATATTGAAATAAATATAAATGGCATGTTATGTATAAAC
The DNA here is from genome assembly GCA_000404065.3 of Pinus taeda. Taxonomy (NCBI): domain Eukaryota; kingdom Viridiplantae; phylum Streptophyta; class Pinopsida; order Pinales; family Pinaceae; genus Pinus; species Pinus taeda. Next base: position 10,945 of record APFE030958779.1, read on the forward strand.
GAGCAAAACAGTTGGCATAATAGTAAGGTGCTTGGTAATATATGGTGGGGTTGTGGGGTTGAGCCCCACTAGGGTTAGTTAGACCCTCAACCAAATTTTTCACGGGCCCCAAGGGCCATGTGGCACCCTCCCATTTGGTCATGTGACACCTCCTAATTGGCTAACCAAAATATCAACAACTAATGAAAATATGTTAATTCAGATTGTTGCTTTTTTATTAGATATCTTTACATAATGAAATACGTCCCGTGTGGGAGGGGAGCGGAGGTCTGCAACTGGAGCTAGGGTTGAAGGTGGTGCTAGGGTTTTGACTTTGGGAACTATGGCGGGACATGCAGGGGGGAGTGTGGCTCCCTCCTACAGTCAGGTCGTTACAGGCAAAAATAAGGAAGTAGGAAAGCAACACTTTAAAAAACCTCTAGAAGAGGCAGCAGAAGCAAGAGGCAGGACCATTGGAAAGAAACAGACTTTAGGAACAAGAAGAGGATAAGCCAGAAACAAATAAGGAGAAGGAGAATGTAGGCAGCTATGGAAAACATCCTTCCATAAGGACAACGGGGGTTTGCAAACCCAAGTTGAGTACCATTCCACGAGTCATATTGAGTGATCCTGTGCTTCAAGCACATAGGGATCACATGACAGAACATGCGATCATATGCAAATTTATGGGGTTATGGCTGACGAAGAGGGCGCTACATCTCTGGATAAGGAGTAATTGGAAGCCAAAAGGGGAATACACCTACATTTGGGTTCTAAGGGCTTCTTCACAGTGGTGTTCATGAGTCTAGAGGATAAGGATAAAGTGTTTGAAGGAGGTCCATATTTCTATGCTTCAGCAGGACTCTAGATGTGGCCATGGATGATGAAATTTCTCCTGGAGAATGAAACCTTCACATCGGTACTGGTATGGATAGACTTTACTCCCTTCCTCTCGATTATTGGCTACCAGAATCTTTGAAAACAATAGGGAATAAGCTGGGGCATTTTCTAAAGATCTCAGAGGCGACTTCGAAAGGAAAATATACCTCCTTTTCCCGGATTTGTGTGGAAATGGATTTATCTGGAGCTCTTCCGGAAGCAATAATTCTGGAGGTGTATGATGAAGAAGGGGTGCAGACTATGGAATATGAGCACATCCCATTTAGGTGTCGCAAATTACATGAACATGGGCATTTATTTAAAGACTGCCCAACAAATAATATGCAAGGAAATGCGAACACTACTGAGGATAAGAATCATGAGGGTTTCACCAAGGTCGGGAGCAAAGGGAAAGGTGGTAAATGTCCACAAAATAAGATGAATGAGGACAGACAGACAAGACACAATTGGTTCAAAATCTTAGAGGAAGAAAAGGGGAACAAGGAAATAGTCCAGGATATGGAGAACATAATCAATGAAAAGGAAAAGGAAGATGACATGGAGGATATCACAGTAGATAACTAGCAATAGGATGATCTACCAAGCTACATGGAGATAAGCAAGGACCAAGAGATGACTCCAAGTGAAGTGGGAACGGAGGACTATGAACTACAGGAGATTCTAGATAAAGAAAATCTAGATCTAGAAAAATTTCTGGAACAAGGGGCGACTATAGGAGTGGACTCCCTGCTAAAAGAGGATTATGACAGGGTACAACAGCTCTTTCTATGGATATCACAAGCAAAGGGAGATGGAGTCAAAAGAAATCATGAAAGTCAAGCACACAGTGGGGTCATAATGATGGAAAATGTACAGGCACAATTGTCAAAGAACTCAAGAAGGAAAAGAGGAAGGAAAAGACAGAATGAGCTACTCAACGAATGTGGAAAACTACTGATTAACTTAGGTAAGAAAATATCTTACCATTTACTCGTTTACTAACCTTTCTTAATGAAGCTCACAACCTGGAATATTAGAGGCATAGGAAACAAAAGGAAACAAAGGACTCTCAGTAATAGAATTAAGGAAGAAAAATCAGATATGATCTTTATTCAGGAGACAAAATGTTCGATGGAAAAGATTAGAGAAATTCATAAAAAGTGGCTAATCAGATATGAGTACCTATAGGTTAAAGCAAACAACTTGGCGAGGGGGATTCTCACGCTGTGGGATCCACAGAAATTTGGGATCCTAGATGCTGAAGCATCTAGGAACTATCTTTCTATGGTTTCTCAACCTATAGGTGATAAGGAAGTATACATGATTACAAATGTTTATGGACCACAAAAGCAAGTAGACAAACTCAAGCTTCTCATCTCCCTTGAGGATCTTAGAGCAAGATACCCTAGTATGCCCTCCACTGTGGCAGGAGATTTCAATATGATAAGATCTCTCTCACAGAAAAAAGGAGGTATTAGACAGCTAGGAAGAGACTCCTTGGCTTTCTAGAATTTTATAATGAACATGGGGCTAGTGGAGACTAAAACAATAAATGGAACCTTCACCTGGAACAACAAGAGGGGAAGAGCTTCTCAAGTTGCTTCCAAAATTGATAGATTTATTATTTCAGAGGACATCCTTCTCACAGGTCCAGCCATGAAAGCTTCTATTCTGCCCTTTGGAGGATCGAATCACTGGCCTGTACAACTAGAAGCCACCTCTATGGGCATGCCTGAGAACAGAGCTTTCAGGTTTGAAAATGCCTGGCTATCTCACCCTGAATTCACAATAATATTGAAAAATCATGGAGAGATGATATGAACATCCAAGGCACTAAAATGTTCATGCTCCATCAAATACTCAAATACATCAAATCCAAACTTAAAGAATGGAATAAAAAGGAATTTGGTGATATCTTCAAAGCCAAAAAAGAAGTTGAGTAGAAGCTACAAGAGATTAATCAGATAAACATCACAGATGGATTTACTGAGGAGTTGCTAAAGCTTACTGACTCTTTGTAGGAAGAATGGGAAGAGTGATGCTTGCAAGAGGAAATTTTCTGGCGGTAGAAATCAAAGATATAGTGGATTAGCGAGGGAGAAAGTAATACAATTTTTTTTCATAATTCCACCATGGCTCCCAGGGCACATAACAGAATCACTAAGCTCAAAAATTTTCAAGGAATAGGGCTTGTCTCTCACAATGATATGGAATCAGTCCTGGTACAACACTTCCTCAATATAGTAGAGGAACCCTTGGAGGATAGATCAAGGTTCATTGAACAATTCACTCAATACATCCCTCAGCTGGTCACTAGAGAAGATAACCACAATCTTAGCAAGCCAGTTTCGGAAGAGGAGGTCAACAGAGTGATCAATGAAATGCAAAATGGAAAATCCCCACGCCCGGATGGGTTCAATGTGGAATTTTTCAAAGCCTTCTGGGAAACAGTTAAACAGGATATCCTTGAGGTTGTGGAAGACTCAAGAAAATCTAAAAAGGTTCTGAAGGCTCTTAATGTTTCCTTCATAACTCTGATCCCAAAACAGGAAAATTCCATGACTCCGAAAGGTTTCAGACCCATAGCCTTATGTAATGTGGTGTACAAAATCATTTCCAAAGTGATAGCCAATAGACTCAAGCCCCTTCTACCATCTCTTATCTCGGAGGAGTAAACGGGCTATGTGGAAGGATGACAAATCCTCAACAAAAATCATCCAAGCACATGAGGGGGTACACTCCCTCAAAAGCAACAACCAATCTGGTATGATCATACAGTTGGACCTAGCGAAAGCCTATGACAAGCTAAGTTGGTCTTATATAAGAGCAATTCTAAGGGCCTATGGCTTCGACCAAAATTGGATAGGATGGGTTATGGCACTCATCACCATGACCAGTTTCTCTATACTACTCAATGGAGCTCCATCAAGAACCTTCACACCATCCAGAGGTCTCAGACAGGGAGATCCGCTCTCACCTTTCCTCTTCGTTCTCATGATGGAAGGGCTAGGTAGAGCGTTCAAAGTGGCAAATTCTAAAGGACGAATCCAGGGTATCAAAGTCACTGAAGATGGAGCGGAAAATACTCATCAACAATGCGTGGATGATATGATGCTACAGGGTATACCCACAGTTAGGGAAGCCAGAGAGCTCAAACATATCTTGAATGACTTTGCTATGACAGTAGGCACAGAGGTAAGCCTCAACAAATCCAATGTTTTTTCTTTAATACCAATATTGCTATTCAAAGAAATATTACCAGAATTCTTGGGTTTCAAAGGGAACAACTACATTCCAAGTATCTAGGCATACCTCTTAATGATAAGCCTTTGAGCAAGAGTGTCTGGGAGCCAACAATTAACAAACTTCAGGACAAGGTCTGGAAATGGACACACAGGTCACTAAATTTGGTAGGACGCTTGGTGCTCACACAGGCGGTCTTGCAGGCAATTCCCATTTTCATGTCTTCAGCTTTTCCTGCTCCTAAAGGCATTAGGAAACAAATTAGGAGTATACAAACAGATTTTCTGTGGGGTAGAAGTGAAGAGGAAAATAAGTGGGCTTTAGTAGCTTAAGACAAAATTTGCAAGCCCAAAAACCATGGTGGCTTGGGGCTTCATGACCCAAAAACCCTTAGTAGAGTTTCGGGAGCCAAACTTTGGTGGAGATGAATTAAGAAATCGACAACTCCCTGGGCTAAGTTGTGGAAACAAAAATATGCCAAGTATTGGTAGGAAAAGAATCAAATTAGAATGTCAGGGCAAATAAGGGGCTCCCATATTTGGAATCTGGCCTGGGAGAATAAAAGTATTGTTCAGCAACATAGCTTCTGGGAAATTTGAGTAGGGAACCTAGCAATATTTTGGGAGGACAACTGGCAACAGGAACCCAACCTATATAAGGATGAATTAGCAGCTCTCAAGAGAGACACAGATAACAAAGGGCTGATTATGGTTAAATATTTCTGGGACCAGGATAGCGATAATGAAAGATGGAGGAATTAGAAGGATTTGGGCCACAGTGATGACAGTTCTTTGAAGGTCCTAGCAAGAATCCTCTCCCAGGAGTTAAAGCATAGAAGGATTCTTGTATCCTCCTTACCTGACCAATTAATATGGGGAAAGAACACCGAAGGCAACTTTAATCTCAAAGAAGGTAAACAGGAAGTAGCAGGATTTAACTTTCCGAATCTTGATCTAGTTTGGAGGAAACTATGGCAAAGCCCCCACTTAATGAAAATAAATTTATTCATCTCGTTAGTGCATCAAAGGAAAATCTTAACCTGGGAGAATCTAAAAAAAAAAAAAAAGGCTTTATTGGCCCCTCCCAATGTCATCTTTGTGGCTCTCAAGAGGAGAAGATGGATCACCTTCTCAACCTTTGTCCTTTCACATCAAACGTATGAGATTGGGTGGCCTCAATCTTTAGGCAAACGTACAGGGATAGTCTCAGCATTTCCAACATCTTGAAGAACTGGCGGGTAAATTTCTCAGGGAATGAAATTATTAATAAAGCCTGGATTCTGGTACCAGGCTTTGTTATCTGGAATGTTTGGAAAGAGTGCAACAATTGGATCTTCAAAGACAGAGCAAGAGAGCCCCAACACATAATTACCCAAATTTTGAGGCAGCTCAAAGAAACAATAAGGAGCCTATTGAGAAATCCTCCTAAGGATCCTCCTCTGCCCCAAGAGGCGAGCATTATTATGTATTTGGGTCTCCAATCCATAAACCCACAGGGCTTAATCAAGGGAGTAAGCCAAATTAATGCAAATATTAATATCTGGTAGCCTCCTCCTCATGGCTTTCTAAAGGTTAATATAGACGGAGCCTCTAAAGGCAATCTAGGGTTAGCTGGCTTTGGAGGGGTTATAAGAGATGAAAAGGGTCAAATAAGGAAAATATTCCATGGCCACTTGGGCAAGGCTACTAACAACAATGCGGAGCTCATGGCACTAGAACAAGGCTTGGAAATTTTTTTAGATTCTAATATGTGCAATGTCATCATTGAAGCAGATTCAGAATTGATTATTAGAGCGGCCAAGAAAATATGTAATGGTACTTCTCCAGATAAAGTTTCAAAGCACTGGATGCTTTTACAAGTCTTTCACCGTATCCACTCCCACATGCAAACCTTAAAAATTGTTTGCTTTGTCCATGTGAACAGGAAAGCTAACATGTTAGCGGATCGCTTGGTGAACGATGGAGTCGCCAACATGGATAGGGATTCTCGATATGAATGGGATCTTGTATCCCCAGGCAAACTACTGGAGGACTATCTCTGTCAGGCGGACAAAGATATAGAGCTATGGATTCATAAGAAGGACTGAGATTGTACAGAATACAGGAGGGAGGACAGGGTACCCTAAATTGTCTGCCCTCTTTGGGTGTGGGCCACAATCCAAAGTTTAGTATTCCTTCGGACCCACTATGGATGCACTACAGGTTGGGTGCTTTAGGGAACAAAATGTTATGTGGAAATGTTGATGGTGTTTTGGGTTTAACAATGATTTTGGGAGGATGGCACAAGAACCGTCTGATGCATGAGATCAATGGATACCGCTTGGCGAAAGAGCGTGGTAGTTATTCCGCGAGGCGTTGTTTTCTAAAACCGAAAGAGGTTTATCAGGTGGGGTCTAAGTGGTATCGGGTTTTTTTTAGGAAGGCTCTGATTCCACTCTTCATGCCAGACGTAGCAGGGAGAGGTGAGAGAATACAACTCTCATCGGATGCTTATCCCTCATGCGACTTGTCCACCCGATATCTCCGTAAACTGTTGTATCATTGGCGAGAGGTCAACGATGTATGTTTGATCGTGCAAGTTAGCTTGGTGTCTCGGACCCGAAAAAGGTTTAGAGGGCTGGAATAAAGTTTACGTCGGGTCTGTTCGAATGGTTTGGTGTGGGTTGTTGTGGGCCCGTGTTTAGTGCATGTGCAGTGGATACTGATAGGTTGGTTTGGACGGTGCGCGACTCTACAAGCTCCATGAAGTTTCTAGTTGGTCTCCTTTGTTGGAAGTCTAGTGGACCCTCACTTGTGACTTCTTTTGAGGGCTCGAATTCTTTCAGTGCTAGACATGATGACGAGATGGTCTATTGATTGCCTATTGTCTAGAGTAAATGGAGGTAACTCCCCGGTTTTCTTATTAGTACTTCACATGGTTTTGAATGCGTGGTTCGGTATATTGTCTGCACAGATGCCTATTGAACTCTCATGAGGCTGCAGCTTGTAAATTATGAATTTTTAACTAGATTAATAGATGGTCCCACTCTTACCTGATAAAAAAAAAGAAAATATGTTAATTCAACCTATACGACCTACCAAGTGTCAACATTGGATTGGCCCATTTGACCACCATACCTTCCTAGTCAGTTTGATGATGTCAGTGCCACATCACTGTATATCCTGCCTAGTGAGCAGCCTAGTCAACCTTGCAAGTTGACTTTTTTATTGTTTGCCAAAAACTTGAGAACGCGATAAATTTCACATATGGTGTGAGATTGAAGCAATTCAAGTGTCATTGAAATCAAAATGATGAGATATATGATTTGGCGCTAGTTTCAAGTGATTTTTAGCACTTTGATTTTTGAACATGTTTTTGATCCCCTAGATGAGTCAAGGTTACAGTTTATAGGTTGCTTATTCCCCATTTGTAATGTGCTATTCGGATGATTTCTTAGCTATGGATGGGTCTATATATTTATATCCAAATGGCATGGGTAGACATTTAGAGCACTATTTTCAATCAACTATTTAATTTGGGTTTCTTGAAAGGGGAGTAAACATCAACACTTGAACATGGAACCCAAGATTAAAATGGAGCTAATTAGTCTAGTTCAACACGGGGACTAGCACATGTATAGGGGACCTTGCTTCTTTCTAGGGAAATTTTAGGGGCTAATATTCGTAGGTGGGCTAATTTTCCATGCTTTTTCCAAAAAACAATTTTCCAATCTCCATCTTTTTTAGAAAATATTCATCCAAATTTTATAGTCTAAAATTATTTTAACTTAGAAACCACCAAATTTTATAATTTCTATATAAAATCATTAGAAATTTTAATTTACAAAAAAAATTCCAAGCATTTTACAATTTGCACATTTTGGACTAGAAAGATTCACCAAGGTTTCTAAACTTTGAAATAAATTTCTATCATTAAAAATTTTCCATGTTTATTTCTCCTACTTCAACATCATGATCCACGCTCAGACATGAGACTCTAGTATATGGTGATTGTACTTTTTCATGACAAGATTTGAGGAAAACACTTTTTTAAGGGGGTGGAATGTAGCCTACAAAGAGGGGTGACATAGGGTGCCTAGGAAGATACCCAAGGGAAATAATACATGATTCCATTCAATGTAAAGTGGACTTGGTTCACTATATTATTAAACAAGATCCACTATAACAGTTGGTAGTGATTAAATATAAATGGGGCCTCACTAAGGAAGGTCCATAAATAGTTAGGAGTTTGTTATGATTAGATTTCTCTATACTTCTCTTGATAATTATAAATAAGGAAGAACTCCTTCTTGTAGGTGGAGAAGAATGTTGTAAGCAAGCTTAACTCAATAAATGTTGCTCCCTTGAAAAGGAAAGTGAACAAGAGTGGACTCCTTTTATAAATGTATCAATTGTAAAGCGTTACCTTACCTTAAGAATTTTGATATTAATAAAATGAGAATAATTTCCATTTTATTATTTGTTATTTTAATGTGATTATATTTTCATATCTAAGGCACTTAACACTTGCCACAAAAGAAACTAGTTTTCTTTTTCCTCTGTATACATAGACCTAACATGATTTTAATATTAACATACATACTAGATACCTACACAATTATAGAGACTAACTATATTTTCATAATGTGTTATGAAAATATGTCAAAACAAGTCTAATAAAAGTTGTTTAAAAAATTACCATTTGATTATATTGAACAAGTTGTTTAAGAAGTTACCATGAACAAATTTAACTAGAATTACAACCAAGATAAATGGTATTACACTTAAGTACCAATCAATATATAAACTACCAAAACAAATCTAATAAAAGTTGTTTAAGAAATTACCATTTGATTATATTTAACAAGTTGTTTAAGGAATTGCGATCTAATTATATTAAACAAATTTAACTAGAATTACAACCAAAATAAATGGTATTACACTTAAATACCCATCATTATATATAAACTAGGATTTATAGTGTATCTAGAAAAATCAAAATTTGTTAAATGCAAATATCTTCTCAAATGATATTTATCATTTATATATACACTAAAGATTTATCTCTGCTAAGGTAGATTCAAATCTTTTAAGTATTAATATTTTCTCTAAATTTTACACTTTCAAAAAAAATTAGGACTTTAAGAATTTAATCTCTCAAATATGATACATTCAAAGTCTATTCTCTACAACACGTCTACGCTCTGGAACTCACTGAAAGAGTCTAAGTCCCTCATGATTAAAAAAGTCTATATCATTTACGTTGCCAGTTGTTTTCTTTTTACACACCTGAAGGCAATGGAAGCCACCTCCGCGTCCATCCATGAAAAGCCAGAGAAAGTCCACTTGGCATTTCGCTTCTCATTTACATGTGGTCGCCGTTCATCAGCAAAAATAGATCCTTTCTGCATTCTGGAGTGGTGGGGCGTTCGACTCTGCAGTGAACTCCAGGTGGGCGTTCAGAATCATTCATGAACTTGGTATTGTACAGTTAGTGACTAGTCCCAACTGTACTTGCAAGGTGGCCCTCAATGTCTAGAAATGCTATAATATAATATCAACCAGTGAACTTTTATTATATTATTATTGATCGTGAACTTAGTATTTGGGAAGCCGTATTGGTTATGAGAAGGTTTCCAGAATTTTCAGGAAGCTGTAGAAATTGTCTTAGTTCCGCGTAAAATTGTTTTGCCATTGTCGGTGGAGAGAGCAAAAATGGGAGTAGTTTCATGTAACATTTTTATGAAATTCAGTTTTATGTACCCTATTTTGTGAAATTAACGAAGGTTGTTTAATAAAAATATTTAAGGTTTATTAATAATATCAAGTTTATTAATAAAGTTTAATAATAGAGTAGGTATAAATTAATGATGGTTTCTCATAGTAATATAAAATTAGAAAATTAATAATATGATAATTTTTAGAAATATGTTGAGATGTTTATTTGATAAATTTGAAAATTTTGTATCTATAATTGAAAAAATGAAAAAATCTAATAAACATTACAAATTAATTTATCCACAAATTCTTACTGACAGATCACACTATTTTTTCCTGATCTCATCCAAAGCTCCTTGAGCTGAGTCAATCCCCACCTAAATAGATAGCAAGGTCATCGTTACCTGCCCCTCTAAATTCCTTATGTTTCCTTTGCTCAGTCCCACAGTGAGATCTAGAAGTGGTTGACCAAGTGGAAGCACCAAGGAAGGACTGGAACATCCCTCGAGCACCCAAAGGAAGGAGGTAATTCTCAGAGAATATTGCATGGGGAAGATTGTGTAAGTGTCACTTTAGAGATGGTAGAAGTTCATTTCGGGGAAGATTGCATCGGGGAATACTACCAAAGTAATCTAAGACATTACAAATATGCTCATATGGACCATCCATATAAAAGGAGTTTTGGAAATTTATTTGAGTTTTCCTACAAAGTAGCTAAAGTCCAAGAGGAAGCAAGAGAAGCTATCAAGACAAAAGGAAAAATGTAAAAATCATTTCCTATTGCCATAATTTTCACCACATTGTAATAGTCAAAAGGAAGTGGAGGCAACTTTCCAATATTCTGAATCAAAGTTCAAGTGAAGAATCAAAAGGTAAATTATCTACTTGAAAATGGTTCTCAATGTATTGTGATTTCTAAAACATTAGTTGATGAGATTATTTTATAAACTTATAATCTAATGCATCCAAGCTTACTAGCATGGTTGCAAGGGAAATATTTTATGAGAATCACTGAGAGATATAAAATCAAATTTTGCATTAATGCTAACTATTTTTATGAATTAAGTTATCCAATTGCATTGGTACACCTATGTAGTGATATTTGGTGGCCCATACACCTATCGGGTAAGACTACTACTTGCTATAACAGGAAAAATATGTCACTTGGTGAAGGGAGATAACATGGTATCTTTAGAGAAATTAAATATTATAGTTATGTAAAATATTCTAGGCCATTGTTATAGTTTGAGGAATCACACACATAAAATGTAGGTAAATATTCAATAGAAAATCATATCCTTTACTATTAAAATCGGGAAACTTTTGCTAAAAAATATCAATTTATTCATATCTATGTAAAAAAATAGGCAAATTTTAACAAAATAGATGATTGTATTTTATTTTTAAATGGCCAAAAGATAGCTAATGGGAAAAGTTTCACCCCAAAAAAATCCATAGGTAACACATGTACATAGTCAAATCACATAAAAGGAGATAGAGAATATCTTTTATAATAGAAATTTAGTAATAAACCAGAAAAAAACAAGTAATCTTCTTCATTATGAAATAATGGAGATAGAAAAGTAAATGGAGGTCATGTGTTTCCATCTCATTAATGATATAGCTTTTGAAAACCAAAAGCCTCCCAATGAGGATGTGAAATCTAAAATGGATCTAAAATAGATGGAAATGGATAATGATTTAGATTAAGAAAAAATATTAGCAAAAGAAGAGGCCACTTTGTTATTGTGGAAGCTATTGAAAATTCTATGAAAGTTGTTATTATGGAAGTAATAGTGTTATCACTATAGAGGAATGAACTACAAACTATTAATTTAAAGCTATAAAGGTGGATAAAGTAGGAGGTTGTAATTGTTGGTTTGATGGCCACATCTTGAATTACTTAGCTACCCATTTTCCACAAAGAACTTTGAGATGTCAATGTAAGAGCCAAATAATTAACAAAATAAAAAATAAAATGGGAACCTAAAAGGGAATGATACCAATAAGAAAGAGAGGGGAAAATAAAATGGCAACAACATTTGGATTTCTAGCTATCTAAACAGATCCCCATGTTGTCCTCTTTATAGCAAATTAGAGTGGTTTCCCTACCAGGATTAGTAAGGCTTTGGTTTTATTCTTGTAAGAAAATCTCTAAAATCTGAGAGAGCAATAAATACCATACCAAATTGGTTTAGTGTAAATAACTATGAACTTGGTTATATTACTGTGTATGGTTTTAGTTCAATGTGTTTAACAATTGTTTTAGATTTTTCTATAAATATTAGCATAGATTCATGTGCTAAATCATGCTATTGCATTGTTTAGATTTGGTAGCATTTAAGTAATGGTTCTTGTGTTTATAAATCATTTTTCACTCTCATTTAATCTCCCTATGTAGTGTGACATTTATATAGACATGTATATAGATGCCAAATGTATTTTTACTCTCACAATAACTTTTATTTTAAAAATAAACGACAAAACAATTTTGCACACAATCACATTGTGATTCATTTTTATATTAGTTGGAATCATTATGATTGATTATTATTAGTATGAGACATTAACTCACTTATCTACAAACAAACAATGACCTTATTTTTCATTCATCTTGTTGTTACCTTGGTATGATTAATTTTGTTGTTACCTTGGTATAATCAACAACCAATAACTGAAATGTCAAGATTGTAATAAAATAATTTTCTCCCTCACTCAAATTTATTAAGATGCATATTGACATATTTCTTTATTTAAAGTGTTTATTTCAGTGCTATAGCATGGTATTTGATTTCCTCTGGACATATAACTTTCTCAGTTGTTGTCCAGTAAATAAATTTGAGGGGTTACAAATAATGTCTTAATACTTCAAATTCAATTTTGTGAAATATATTTCACTTTAACCATAATTAATTACAAAAAATAGAGTAACATTATTTCACATTAAAGTTCTATATATTGATAAATTGTTTGGAACAGAAGTCCTGGAAAATAGATCATATTCACTAATCTGATTCTATATTGTAAGCCTTCTACCTCATTCACTAGTTTCTTTGAATCCACATTAGCAATCCATATTGGTGAATTACTCCATCTCCCTCAATTACGGATCATACTCGCTAAAACTTATTCTATACGCTAACTCTTCTTCGAAGTAGAATTAAAAGTAGATTGAGTTTTTGAAGTAGTTTCAAAGTAGATTGACAGGACGTACCATAAAACATATAATTATTACTGCCACTAAACTTTCTTATATGATGTTAGATTATGTCAAATGCAGTGGTAAAGTGGTAGATTCTTATGACTCTGTTTTAAGAAATTTATGTTGGGTATTTTTTTTGCTTCTTTGAGATGGATAAATACCAAAACCATCAAAATACAAGACACAGAGGCAATGCTCTGTTTGCTT
>APFE030958782.1:0-14629 GCA_000404065.3 Pinus taeda
TAGTCCTTCCTCCTTCCATTAATTTGCAATAAATTTTATAGCTAGAGCACACACTATATCAAGCATCTATACCCTTTAAAACTCTTTTGAATTGCATGCTTCCAAAAAATAAAAATAAAAATTGAGTAGACTTACAGGGAGAGAGATGCGTTGAGATAATGGCCTTTTGGTTCTAAGCAAACTCTCGTAAATTGTATTAGATCTGAAGACATCATAACATTGAGAAACAAATTTTTTGAAACAATAATATTAATACCAACCTTGGAAAATGAATTAATTCCACTTAATGGACCATAAAAATATACCTTAGAACAGGCTCGGAAAGCTTCTCAGCTTTCTTCGGAGGTTTATTTCCAACCCATTGCTGCCTCATTTTAGTCCAAAAAATAAAGGTTGCAATATGAACATAAATTTAGAAGGATAAATGCCAAATAAAATTAGTTATGTTGGTTTTATATTTAGTTTGATCTGGACTTCTCTTTTCAATCCTTTCCATGTAGATGATCTTGCATTAGCTCTATTTAAATATGCTTAATAAAAAGGAAATAGGTGAGAGATTTACCATTTTTTACAAACTAATTGTTTTCTGTGTTAACATTCACTGCCACAGAATCATCATTTTGGCTAGATCTACTTATGTTGGACTATACTGTGTTGTTCCTTCTTGCTTCCTACCTAAATTTTTAACTTGAGGGGGAGATCACAACCAAAGAAGCCATGTTGGATATGATAGGGATTTGAATATTTAATGAGCTAGTTGATGGAAGGGCTTATGCAATTGGCTGAAACCGAGCCAGTCAAATCTGCTAAACCACATCTAAGGCTGAATCAAGAACTATGATGATCGGGCATGCAGGGGATACCTAAAGGGTCACCCCCTCATGAGGTCTAAAACAACTCACACATACCTAGTGAATGTTGGGACAATCTACTGAAGCATTAGACCATCAATTGTGCAATTATCAATCATGTGATAATGAGCTAGAGTTGAGCATGCAAGAAACAACCAAGTCAAAGGGAAATGATGGTCCCCTTTTATTTCTCTAAACCACCCAAGAATGAAGAACTTGGATCCAAGGTACACCTCCCTTTAGGCCACTTTCTTGGAATAAATTTGTTTTTAACACCCTCCTCTGACATCTACCCAAGTAACCATCCAACTGGGGTAAACATGGGATGAGAAGTTACTATGACATGATCTGACTCCCTATGTGTCAGTTAAGGAAGTGGAACTGGAGGAGCACATCATATAGACTTTCCACATCGGCAACAGAACTCCCAGGATCCATCCCAACCACTCAGGTAACCAACCCCTGAGACCAACTAAAGTTTTAGTGCATCAAAACCCTAGACATCCCCTTGATATGGACAACGGTGGATCTAGGAGGCTCTGAAAGCTCCCACAGAAAGGGAAAGGGTGCTTCTGGGGACTTTTTTCGCTATAGTTGTGTCTTGGACTCCGAGATTTTTTCCACCTTTTCAAGCCCAAAGCCCAAGTCACTGCCCAAAACTTAATGACACCTTTAGAAATGAATTTACACAACAGAACAAAGATACATTTGCAAAAATATTGACAAGGAATAGACTCGACCTGTACTAGCCATGACAGAAATTTCGTCAAACATATCAAAAATATGAAATCTATAGGTTTTAATAGCATAGTTGAGCATAGGGGTCTCATACTTATCTAATATTCGCTATGAGGCATTGTTTCCTTATCACATTAGCCACATTAACATCTATTAGGCCATAGGTACATTGTTCATTCATTTACAAGTAAAATCATGATGAGAACCATACATCACCATTGTCATAATACATATTCATAACCAATATAATAACAACAGAAATACCAAGGAAAAAACAACCATATAATCCACATATGAACCAGTATAATACTCATAAAATAACAAGGAGAAATAACCTCATATTAATGATGAAACGACCAACCAGGTTTGGGACTTCCACGAACCACCCGACCATAGATTGGTTTAACCAAATCTTTCTTTCAACCAATCACCCATGTGTCATATTCCAAGCATGAATGTGGGATCTCATGGAACAATCCATCAAAACCAAACCAAGGCTTCCAGAGTCCAAACCACCTCAACTCATCAAGCAATGATTCCACCTCACAGTCGGACATCACAAACCATCACCAAATTGGTCTCTACCCAAGCTTTATAGGGTTCCAGAGCGTTTGTTCCAACCAAAGCTTCCAGGACCAATAACTCAACCCACAGTTGTCATCGAGCTTCTGGAGCGTTTGTCCAAATAAGGCTTCTAGGACTAGTAACTCAACCCACCAAGGGCTTCCAAAGTATTTTTCCAACCAAGGCTTCCAAGGCTAGTAACTCAACCCAAGTTGTTCAAGGGATTCTGATCGTTTGTCCAACCAAGGCTTCCAGGAACTAGTAACTCAACTGAAGCTAAAGGAAACATGAGAACCAACCAAAAAATAAATAAATGAACCCACAACACCATAGTTATCCTGAAAATGGAAATGCTAGGAAAATCCACTGTTAATCCAGGTAATCCTCCATGCCAGTGACAAATCATGACCAATAAATCACATGAATATTCCATGGATGCCAAAACTAGTGAGGAAAACATACATGCAACTCGGTACCTGCAAGAAAACTTTGTTGCAGTTGTTGATCCTAATGTCCTC
Source organism: Pinus taeda (assembly GCA_000404065.3). NCBI lineage: Eukaryota > Viridiplantae > Streptophyta > Pinopsida > Pinales > Pinaceae > Pinus > Pinus taeda. Next base: position 2,672 of record APFE030958782.1, read on the forward strand.
TTGTGATTTCCTACTCTTCCTTTGCCTCCTTCTTCCAAGCATCCAAGTATGCCACACTCTCCTCCAAGAAAACTCTAAGTGTCCAAGAGTATGAGAGAGAGTGAATATAATGAGAACTCCAAAACTAAACTGGCAAAAGGTTACAATGACCAAGCCTGAGCAAAATCTTACACGGAACAAGCCTGAGAAAAATCTTCCCAACTAATCCTTAGAAGAATTTTTATCAATGTGGCCTCTATTTTCTTCATTGTCCATTATTCTCCTTCATTTTCCTCCTCACATGCAACCTAGGAATCTTCACCTTCATTTTCTCCTATTTCCATTATTTTCATAAACAAAATGCCAATTAATGCCTCTTGCCTTTCCAAAGCCTTTTCCATTTCCTTTGCTAATTTCCTTAGCCATAATAAACTGAAACAACACTGACTAGGATGTTTTTCCCACCATTCATCTTGGAATATGTGTCCCATGACCATGGTGTTATATATTTTTAAATGGATTTTTAACCAGGGTTGTTACAGAACCCTCCCCCATGGGGGAACACCGTCCTCGGTGTTCAATGACACCTATAACCAGCAAGACCACTAAAAGAAAAACATATTTCCTATGGAGCTTTATAACGCAGCTCGTTGTAGTATTTACAATAACTATATGCTAAAACACGACAAACATATCGTTTATTGGAGCTTTATAACACAACTCATTACGATATTTACAATAATAACCACATATACACACATACGCGTTTACTTCACCAAGAAAATAATCACATTGTCTATGGAGATTTATAAATCGGCTCGATACACTATTTACAATAATACACATATATACACATATGCACATTTTATCAACCAATAAACAAAAGGATATGATGCCTGCATCTGCGACAAGAGAATCCATAGGTTCACACCTCCGCCCTCAAAGTAATACCAAGATTAACCTCCTTCACAGGAAGTCCAAAATCCATTGCAAGTTCAAATTTGTATCCAATTTCCAACACTATAATCCTACTCCACTTGTCTCTCAGTGAACAGTTATTGGATCATTGTTCTAGGGCACACTCCCAATGTGAATTTGATTCCATCTGGCAATGCTAATGACCAAAATAGATATATCATTGGTCTTCCCTTCTCTGCTACACAGTCCCTCGGGCAATTTGGTCACCCCCTTCTCTGCACTCACACACCTTCCAAGTTTTGTTGGCACCCCCATCTCGGGTAGTCCATCCCTTGGAAAGGTTTCCTCGCATCGGAAGGTCCAAAAACCAAGGCATATCCATGACTTAAAACCATCATACGAGTCATATCGTGCTCATGGAAATCAATGGACACTATTGGGTACCAATGTCCTACAATGGCCTTGCTCCTGAATGCTTTACCAATATACTGATGCTTGTTCCAATTCATTTTGTTGTTGCTACTAATGCTTGTCATTAGTTTCGACCACCCAACCGATAATTTCATGCTTTCTTGTACCAAACATATAATTTTCATTAGGTTCAAAATAAATTCAAATCATACCTCATTGGTGGCTCGTTAATAAGGTACAATTGCAATCTTGTTTACATCCTATCACAACAAGTCAAAATAGCATCTTTGATCAAATCATTATGTATAAACATATCACATTAGGTTAGCTCAAAACACAACCATCATAAATCAAAATCATAAATCACATGTAACCATCATAATTTAGAATCATAAATCACATGCATAATAAAACTAAAATAAAATACTAATGCTTATCCTTTAATCAATCGTTCGCTTCTACCTTTTTCCTTATTTCATACGCACACCGGATTGGTTGACACACCTGGGAAACACCCAGTGCCTTCTCCTCACCTATGTGCACATACACATAGTGTGCATCACACACATACAACCACACATGACATACAACACCGTGCAATACATGCACCAACACCTGACATACCACACATACACCTACACCTAGTGTACAACACAACACAATACATACTCCTACATCTGGTGTACACCACAACACAATACATACACCTACACTCGGTGTACAATACAACACAAATATGTACACAGAGTACAACATAATGAATACATATGTCACGATACCATGAATACAAAATGCACATACATAGTACTACATGCCTGTAACACAACATGTACGACATGCACACAATACCACATGTACACTAGTACCAAAAGTATAACATATACACAGTACGACCTATACACACCATCACTTGCACAAAGCATACACAACGCCACATGTACACCGCACCACTTGTACACAATGCCACATGTACACAACATCACATGCATGACATATACACAGCACAACATGCACACAACACCACATGTACAACATGTACACAACAACACATGTACAATCATGCACACAACACCATATGTACATAGTACCACGTGTACAACATGCACGCAACACCATATGTACGTAGCACTGCATATATAGCATGTACATGGCATCATATGTACACAACATTGCATATCCAACATGAAAACAACACCATATGCACACAGCGCCGCATATCCATATGCGCACAATATGATATGTACACATCACCACATATCAAACATGTACATAGCACCATCTATACCCAGCACTGCATATGCAATATGAACAAAACACCATAGGTACAATCATTGAATATAAAATATGCACAACATATACACAACAATAGCATTGCACATCCAAAACCACACTACCTCTACCAGGCAACCTTTCTTCCAGTGTCTCTCCACCATCCATGCTTATCCTATCATGTCATGGATCACATTTTTTTCATTTTGCTAATATATCTCTCAACATTAGCTTGTCCATAACATAAACATAGACATACTATAATCACATAATATCAATTCATATCCACATGATACTGAGATTAGAGATATTTCAGGCTACTCTTCCCACTTGATTCCTCATGAACCAAGAATATCTTCATGCCATTCACATGCATAAGAAATCATTCCTCCACAAGAATGAATCGTGATGACCCTGTCAAACAACGTATGTATATATATATATATATATACACACACACACACACACGTATAAACATCAACATAAAATAATGATGATCCTATCAGACAACGACATACATATATACATGCATATATAAACAATAGCATAAACATAATCAAAACATAATTACCAAAAATCATAAGGTCAAGGTTAAGAGAACTCCCTTTATCAATGCACAGTATGCAAAACATTGAGAACAACCATTCCCAACATATCCAAGGAATCGGATTCCTGACATCCATTCACTTTACCTTTCCTATTATTTGTGTCATGATTGTCCTACCACCATCCATTTACACTAATGGACCCAACCAAATTAGCCAATTGTCATACTCTTAACTTTAGTTGCCCTTACACATGCATCGACTTCATCCAAGTGTCATATTACCTGATGGGTTTCATTCAGCTTCTCCCGAGCTCCATTAACTTTTCTTTTTCCCAACCAATTCCCAAGACTCAAAACTTAAAAGGAAAACATAACAAACAAACAAGAATAAGACCATGCAAACCAATAACAACACAACACTTTAAATAAAGTGGCATGATCATGCACTAGACATAACAAAACTGCAAATCAAGCGCAAGAAAATGAAAGGTAATGAAAACTCAAGACTCTCAACAGACATCATGACTCAATTCCTATGGGTTCCTAATGCTTCCAAGGGAAAGCTCAACCTAAGCCTTCTTCAATATTCCGTGGAAATTTCTTTGCCATGCAATTCTCTGTATCATACTTGTCAATGCATAAATAAAGGTAACAATATACCAATTATCTTACCTCGTTGTGCCAATCAGGCTGCCTTGTAACTAAACGCACATGTCAACCACATGTTCAAAGATCAAGACAACATATCTACTAATTTGAAATCAACATTTACCAGGACTAACAATCATTTCATAATCCATAGTCAACTCGTAGTCATTATACATAATGCTACAGTTGTCACCTACTTACACTCAAGTACATATTAGTTATCTCAACACATATGTGTAAGTAAAACCATCTTAAAACAAGATCATTCCTTCAATCAATCTAACATACACCCAGTCATATTATGGAATTCAACAAACATTCAACCAAATTGAAAACATACCATGTTAAATAAATCAACTAGATGACATAATCAAACACTCAAACATCAAATATATGGCATAGTTAGACTCATACCTTAATGTCATAACCCTAACCATCTACATAGGCCAATCCAATTTAGTGTGATACATATAACATCAAGATCTTAATGCAATAACCCTAATCATTAAATAACATATAACAATAAAAATTTAACATATAACATGTTCACTAACAACATACAACATAATCATCACGTTAACTATCATAAAACAACAATAGCAATGCATATAACCACGGGTTACTATCATTCATGACTATCTGACACATGTGCATATGACTACACTAATCCACTAGCATTTATCATACATGTAACCATAATAATAATAGAATGATAAGCATATTAGTAAGCGTAATTATTATAACAAACATTAACCAACATACCTACATGCCCACCATACAAACCTGTATGATGATTTACTCTTACCCCAAAGTCCATTGTTGAAACTTCACTTTAATGATTTGCATCTCCTACTTTATTTTAGCCAACACATTAGCATCATAACATACCAATATCATCATGATCACCTAATTTTATATAATGACCTTATGCACAACAATCTTCACCATGAAAATGCATGCATAACAACATATAGACACTAACATGCATAACAAATGCATATACAATCATACACTCATGGTGACACATCCCACAACAACACCATCAACCTTCACACTGTGACATCACTACAACCATGAACAACACCATGAAAATTCAACAAGCACATGGCCTACAAGCATAAGGAGCACATATGCAACCGACATGAATGCATGACCAACACACCGCCCATCTAGTCCACGGGGTGAACCATACTCTGATACCACTTTGTAACACCCTCGTCCCACATCTACCCAAGTAACTGGACAAATGAGGTAAACATGTGATGAGAAGTTAAAAAGATATGATTTGAATCCCTATGTGTTAGTTAAGGAAGTGGAACTGGCAGAACACATCACACAGACCTTCCACATTGGCAACAAAACTTCCGGGAGCCATCCCAACCACTCAAGTAACCAACCTCTAAGACCAACTAAATTTTTAGTGCATCAAACCCCTAGATGCTCCCTTGATATGGAAAAGGGTGCAATTGGGAGGCTCCAGAGGCTTCGACAACAAGGGCAAGGGTGAATTTGGGGACCTTTTCCCCATTGTTGTGCCTGCGACTCTGAGATTTTTGCCACTTTTTCAGGCCCAAAGCCCAAGTCATTGCCCAAAACTCAATGACTGCTTTAGAAATTAATTTACACAATAGAACGATGATACATTTGAAAAACTATTGACAAGGACTAGATTAGACCCCTACTAGCCATGACAAACATTACATCAAACATATCACAAATATTAAATCTACAAGTCTTAACAGCAGAGTTGAGCATAGGGTTCTAATACTTATCTGATATTCGCTATGACGCATTATTTCCTTATCACATTAGTTGCATTATCATCTATTAGGCCATATATAAATTGTTCATTCATTTACAAGTAAAAACATGATGAGATCCATACATCACCATTATCATAATACATAATCATAAATAGCATAATAACAACATAAATACCAAGGAAACAATAGTCATATAATCCACATATGAACCAGTATAATAATAATGAAATAACAAGGAGAAATAACCTCATATCAATGATGCAACATCCAACCAGGTTTGGGACTTCCATGAACCACGCGACCATATATTGGCTAAACCAAATCTTTCTTTCATCCAATCACCCTCATGCCATATTTCAAGCATGAATGTGGGATCTCATGGAACAATCCATCAAAACCAAACCAGGGCTTCCAGAGGCCAAACCACCTCGACCCATCAAGTAGTGATTCCACCTCATGATCGTACATCAAAAACCATCACCATATGGGTCTCTACCCAAGCCTTCCATAGCTCCAAAGCATTTGTTCCAACCAAGGCATCCATGACTAATAACGCAACCCACAGCTGTCGTCAGGATTCTATAGAATTTGTCCAACCAAGGCTTCCAGGACTAGTAACTCAACCCCCCAAGGGCTTCCAAAGCGTTTGTCCAACCAAGGCTTCCAGGACTAGTAACTCAACCCAAGTTGTTACAGGACTTTCAGAGTGTTTGTCCAATTAAGGCTTCCAAGAACTAGTAACTCAACCCAAACTAAAGGAATCATGAGAACCAACCATAAAAACAAAGAAATGAACCCACAACACCATGGATATCCTGGAAATGGAAATTCTATGAAAATCCACTATTAATCCAAGCAATCCTCCATGCTAATGACATATCATCACTAATAAACCACATGCATATTCCATGCATGCCAAAACTAATGAGGAAAACATACATGAGACTTGGTACCTACAATAAAAAAATGTTGTATCTGTTGATACCGATGTCCCCTTGTGCTTTCCTACTCTTCCTCTTCCTTCTTTCTCTAAGAATCCAAGTATGCCACACTCTCCAAGAGTTCTCCAAGAAAACTCTAAGTGTCCAAGAGTATGAGAGAGAGAGAATAGAATGAGAGCTCCAAAAATGAACTGAAAAAAGGTTACACTGACCAAGCCTGGGCAAAAGCTTACACTAACCAAGCTTGAGCAAAATCCTACCAACTAATCCTCATAAGCCTTTTTATCAACGAGACCTCTAATTTCTTCATTTTCCATTATTTTCCTTCATTTTCCTCCTCACATGTAACTTGTGACTCTTCACATTCCTTTTCTTCTATTTCCATTATTTTGCATAAATAAAATTCCAATTAATTCCTCTTGCCTTTCCAAAGCTTTTTCCATTGTCTTTTCCAATTTCCTTTGTCATAATAAACCAAATGAACACCCACTATGATTTTTTTCGCACCATTCAGATTGGAATATGTGTCCCATGGTTGTGGTCTTACATATTTTTACATGGATTTTTAACCAGGGATGTTACAGTGTTGAAGTTTATAGCGGAGGGCGAGCCAGAGCTGAGCCAATGAGGAGTCCTCAACAAAGGAATGAGAAACATAGTAATGTGACTGGGAGATACTAACATTAGGGAGGATGACGATGAATGAGGGGATGGTTCAGCTGGCGAATTCCCTTGTCAAGAGCATAATATGCAAGGTTGATCTAGCAATGACTGATATGGTTCCTAAGGGGATAATCAGTTACTTAGATAGACACTTTTGAAAGATAAATTAGGACATTTCGAGGTCAAATATTAGCAATATAAGATGAATGAAACACATTGAGAGGATGATATTCTATAACAGGAATCAATGGGGTTTTGAACATACTCCACAAGATATAAGGGTGACTCATATCTGATACTTTGAACAAGTGTAACTCAGGGTGGGTGGGGAGGGTGGGGGTTGGGGTGTCAATTACTCCTACACTTATCCCCCCCTTGATCCTTTGTGATTTAACTCCTACTGAGGCACGAGTATATATTATGCATTTTTCCATCCACATCAGTCAATCTCAAGGCCAGTTGTTACTCAACCTAGTTACCAAAATGTTACCGTTAATCCATACTATCCTTATGCACTGCCACTAGTGCTTTAGCCCCAATGCTTCCAACACATCAACCTCCCATGTCTCATCCCCCTTTTCCATAGCTACCATTACCATAAGATCGTCGTAGCTCTATGTGATGAACCATTTACATCATGCTAAAGCTCTCTATAAGCTCTCTGGTGGGTTTCTCTTCATTTTTGGTAATTTGACACTTCACCCAGAAGCCATTTTTTCTATGAGGTCTCACTTTGCCACCTATTGAAATCAAACCTCTTCATATTTGTTACTCGTACTTTGTAATTTCTTTCTCTTTGCACTTGTCGACTTATGTGTTGAGTTTTGTCATGAGTAACCACTTTTTATTCATGTTTTGACAACCCCCCTTAGGCCTACTATCAGTGGTGTCTCCATTTGTTAGGGGAAGATTTCTGAGCAGATGTGCCAAAAATATACTTTTTTACAATTAGTGATGAATATGCTTAACAAAAAAAAGAAAACAGAAGAAATATGTTGCAAAACCCTATAATATTCAAAAAAACTTGTAAATTTGCAAAACAAATGTTAGAGACAACCTACAAAAGAGCTCACAAATTCTAAAAATACATGCCAAAAACCATAAGAAATAATGCAACGGAAAGAACTTGAATTTTATTAATAATGATGTCACTAGTGGAGTGAAACATAGACTTGGGCCTTCAATGTCCTCCTTTGTGGACGGTCCTTTTATGTCTCTACATTTCAGGTAATTGCTTTCCCTCTCTTCCTGGTTTCAAATGGGCAAAGAAGAAATCCTCAATGTGCAAAACTCACGAGTAACGAGATGAAAGTGATGATGATGATAATGATCATGTGTGCAAAGAGAGGGGAAAACCCCTCTATTTATAATAAAATGCTATGATAGATCTAGGTCTAGTCAAACAACAAAATATTATTAGAGCAAATCAAGATCTAGCTATTATGAGTATTTTATTATATTTAAGAGAGGAAAAGATTAATGAAATGATAAAAAATATTTATTTAGTGAACTAATTCGAAAAATAATGGTCAATTGAGTTCGTAAAGGAAAGTGGTTAAAGTAATTAATAAATAAAAATGATTTATTAATTACTTTAAGATGATATGGTCAAAGTTAGTTAGAAATAATTATTAAATAGTGATTTAATAATTATTTCATGGGAAAAATATGTAACAATTAAGGAATAATAAATAAATAATGGTTTTTTGACTTAGTTACAGGAGAATCCACAATAAAAACCATCGCGATGATGGATCCCGATTGGGATTTGAAACGTTGATGGAAAATGGTTTTTACTGTGGATTCTCTGGTAACTAAGTCAAAAGATATAAAGCACAGATGTCTTGAATCCAGAAATAATGGTTTATTTATCCATGGGCAATATGGTCAAAATGAGTTAGAAATAATAAATAAATAGTGGTTTAATAATTATTTCAAGGGAGAGAAGTTAAATAATTAAGGAATAATAAATAAACAGTGATTTATTTAATTATTCCTATGGATCTATGGGTTATTTTAATTTTCGAAGAAAAATCGTAATTTTATTCAACTTAGAAACCAAGAAACAAAATTACATTTTACAGATGCTTGAAATCATTCAATCAAATTGGCCTTTCAGTCAATGCAAAAAAAAAAATTACATGAAATTATCAAGGCTAAGTGTGATAATAATCAGTTAATTTTCCTTTTTTTCCAACTTTCACGAAATTCCTTGATTGGGAGCGACCATAACTAATTCCAATTGGTTGCATTCCACCTTTGGGGGAGCTTCCTTGTCTGAGTCTGAACTCTCAGATTTATGGGTTTGCTTTATGCCCTACTACTTCCTTTTGAATGGGTATGACCACCTTATGTTTCTTTGCTTCTATTATCTTTGTTGTTTCTATACCATTGGTGTGTTCCTCATTTTGGATCACTGCTAACCCAATGGCCTTTTGGTTCTCTCTTCCCTCCTCCATTTTATATCCTTTTTGATTTTGTGCCTCTGGTTGTTGTTGACTCATCCATTTCTTCATTTTCATCATCAAAAGAAGGTGGATCTGGAAAATTCCAACCCTTTGGCTTTTGTGGTCTCTTCTTTGTTCTTTGTTTTTCTCATGTGCATGAATTATGCAAGTGCCCTGTCTGATGGCAGATTTGGCACCTGGAAGCGGTATTTTCAAAATATAACCATTGTTTCCACTTGAAATCTTGGTAATTCAGATGGATGTGATCCAGTAGGCCTTTGCTCAAGTATATATCCACATATATAGGGGAAAATTCAAAAATACCTTTGTCCATTCTTTCTCGATCCGTCTTTATAAACTTCCCTAATGGGTTTCCAATGCCTTCTGGGACCTGCTGACGCTAGAAGGGGAGGGTGGGATTATGTAACCTTAGCCATATAGTAATCTTCATAACCACCATTGTTGTGGCATCAAAGCTAAAAAACCATGGAGTTGAAAAGAGACCCGACCTTCCCCAAAATCATGGTCCTTCATTTATGACATATTCCAGGTGTTTTTTATTGTCGAATTGAACCATAAAAAATTCATTCACCCACGGGTAAATATCACAATTTTTTGTCTAGTTGTGGTTGATACATTGATCTAATTCTTCAGACTTAGGCAAGAAACCATTAAATAAAATATGATGGCTCTAGCTCGAAAAACAGTGAAAAGACCACTCATTTATGGAAATTCTACTAATAGATCTGAAGCTTTCTCCATCTTCTCATCTACGTATGGGCATGAGATTGTCAGATTTATGGATTGTCTGACTAGTGAGGCCACTTTCTCTTGCACTACATCCTCAAATGATCTTGGACCCCTTGCAACAGAAGTTGAACCAAATGGGGAGCTCATTCTTGAGGCTCCTCCTCTTAGTTTCATATTTATAATGATTGTAGAGTTACATTCGATGTCATATTCTTGTAATAGAAATTATTTTTCGCAAAGATATTCGTACATAAATTATAATTTGAGACTCCATTGGGATTCCTAATATTTTTTTGATCTTCTATTGCAAATAGTGAACCAAAACATCCTCCCAAAATCTAATGAGTACCTAACTTCCCTCTAGAGTTTTTGCAAAAAAATGGAAAGATACCTCCTTGTCTAATGTAGCTACAGGGCTAGTGTTCTTTCAACTCTATCCACAACCAAATTTGTTCTACGAGTGAAAAAATGCCCCTTTGCATAAATATGTAGTACACCTAATTCCACTAACTCTAGTTGAAGATCCTTTTCAACCAATGTCTCCAATCCTCATGGATCCAATCATCATGATGTTTCTCTATGGAATAAGGGATAGATTGTCACAGATCTCCTCTCACAAGGGTGAAAAAATCTAGATCTGATCTATATACGGATGCCAGTACCCTTTCACAAACTAGATCTGTGTAGAGAAGGATGTGACTGCATATATTTGTAGTGAAACCACCATGTCAACTCATATCTACATTGTAAAGACTAGGATTTTATAGATTCACATCAGAAATGATCAGATTGATTGATCCTTGATCTTCCTTGCCTCTTTGAACCAAATGAAACTCCAACAAGGATGCTACCACAAATTTTTTTCCTCCACTAATGCCCATCAAAGTGATAGAAACCATCTACACTTCTCTCCAGGAATGATATTAAGCTCATATGCAGTTGTTATAGTGTTACAGAGAGAAACCCTAGCATTCTCTACCAATTTATCTTCACACCTGAATTTATGGGTAATTTTTGAAGTGGGTAAACATAAATAATTTATGAAAATTGGTTCTCTAAATTATGTCCTAAGTTGAAATTGGGTTTTAACGTGTAAAACTCATACTACATGGTGTATTTCAATCAACCTAGTATAAAATGGCTAGGTCTCTTTTTAGGTGATAATAGTGACACGAAAATATGTGTTTTTCAAGAAGAAACACCCAAAGATAGTCAAGTGTTGAGGAAAACACTTCTGTGAATGGGAGGTGCATGTTAAGCCCTATTTAAGCCCTATGTTAACCCAAAAACCCCTTATTAAGCCCTAAATATCGAGCTATTACATTTCTATTGAAAGCCTTTAGAGGTAATTGTTTTTAGGATTCCACCTATATGCCCCTAAAGTCTTGTCATCCTACCTTTGATGCATGCCTAGAAAAGGCATCCAAAATTGTTATATGGGTCAAAATCTCAAGCCTTTTCCTTGAATTCTAGAATGCAAAGTTATCAGTGGACCTAGGGAACTCTTTAGATAATAAGTTCAAGGTTGATACCTCATTTTTTACCAATGTTAATAATTACACCATGAAGTTCTTGTATTGATCAACAAAAGCAAAGGCCTAATGAACAATTTCATGAATGAG
>APFE030958792.1:0-13776 GCA_000404065.3 Pinus taeda
CTAACTGTGGTCCCGTCATTAATTGTGGGTTAACCACTTACAAATATTAATATGGGCTTTATTGACTCTTGACTATGATGTGATCCCATGACATAAATAAGGGGGTTAGGGTGGGACCCTAACACTTTCATCTACTTTCGCTAAGGCAAAGAAAAAGTGTTTCGAAGGCTACCTGGCTAACTTCAGGCTCCGTTTGTAGTCTACAAAGCCAAACAATGAAAATAAACTTTCTTCCCCAGTGGACTCGCCACTATGTTAGTGCTCAAATCTTCCTTATGCTGAAGGAAGGTGGGATTCAAGATAACATCATACCACGCTCAGCCTCATAGCTAGCCCTACGAGGACAGGAGAGGGCTATCTCCGGGTCAATCTCGACAAAGATAATTGATGGGGCTTGAGATGACTGAAATAAAGGCTAATGTTAGGCTAGATATGAAGTACAAGGGTTTTATTTGAGTTTTTAGGAGTTTTTGTGTTGAAACAGGGAAGGGCAAATTTGGGCTTGGGGATTGAGGCATAGTTTTTGCAGAGGTCTGAATGGGGCAAGGAAGGCGATCGTCTTGATGCTTTTAAAGGGAATGAATGGGTATATCAGACTAGAGAGGAGATAAGGAGAGCAATAAGGTTTCAAGGATTCTCCTTAAACAGGTGAAAACATTGAAAATCAAACAAATTTAAAGGCAAAGCATAACAATCTATGGATTCTACCTTAACACTTCATTTGGTTCAATTGCAGAAAGATGAGAGAAGGAAAATGAAAACAACAACAACTTACAATAACTGAGAGAAGCACACCATCAAAACAAAAGCCACATGGATCCCAAACAGTGTTGCAAAACCCTGGTCTTTCCTTAGCCAAAAATGCGAGAAAAATGTACAATAGTATGCCAAAGCAATCCCAAGTGTCCAACCCTGAAAATGACTGAGAGATTACATGATATAGACTAGCCCAACTCATTCCCATGCCTCTAGGGGTCGAGCTCATCATTCTAGGAGCTGTTTCAACCAATTCTAAACCAAGCACTAAAATCTAGGCAATCAAAACAACTTGTCTCTATATGTTAGGAAACTGATTCACTCATTAAATTTTCACTTGTTAGTGAATGAATCCTCTAGAACAAGTAAATAAGTGCCAAAATTACATCATGTTTATCCAATTACATTAAGCTAGATCAAAAATTACATCTGGAAGCAAAACTAGTCAAACTGGCCGAATTTCTGAGCTGGAAGGTGAAAAATTGGGCAAAAATCCTCTGTGCGTCGCGCCAAATCCTCTCTGCGTCGCGCCACTTTGGAGCTGAATTTGAGGCACTTACTAAATTCCAAATTGAGCTCACGATAGCTTGTTGGAAATCCATACCTGTCTAATTTCCAACCCAAGTGTAATTTTTAAATTTGGTGTCCATTTGCCCCTCCAAAACTTCAATCTCCCAAGATTGCTTCCTATGTGTCAAAATAGGGGCAGTGAGGTCATTGTTTGAGTGTTTTTTGACCTTTTGGGGACTCAAAATTTGCCCAAACTTCTTGGCCATGCACCAACAGTCATGATTTTTCATGCCAAATCTAGAAATATAAACTTTTTACCATTTGGAGCTCCCTAGGAAAAGCGCGCGCCACGTGGCGCGGCGCACAAGGAGAAAAAGTCTGTTTTTTAGTGCCAAAATTTGTCAAAATACCAAAAATGCCCCAAATTTCTTGAAATTTGGGCTGGAGCTCCTCCTTTAAGTATCATGCTAGGCTAAATAGGCTTCGGCCAATATCCGAAGGCGATCATGTTCCTTTTTCCTCTTTTTCTTCTTTGTTGCCTTCCTCAATTTCGCCTTTAGACTCCTTATTCTTGCTTTGGAACTCATGTTTCAGGCCATATAATGATAAGTCATGCACCTTAACATGGTTTTCTCCCTATTAGCCTTCACCAGCAACTTCTCTAAGTGAATGTTCACTTTCTCTCAAACATACTCTCGGTCCTCGTCCCTTTGCTCAATAGGTTTGCCTTGTGTCGCCATGATGTGCTGGTGTATGAAACCGTGTATTGCTCTTGTGTAATGTAGTTGGATTCTGCCACCAAGGGGAAAAAATGCAACAAGTGACTATTAGGAAGGGTCAAATAGTAAGGGATTAGGGGATATTAGGATAAATTTTATTAGGGAAAGGTAGGAAGATTTGAGGGGTTTTATGTATAGGGTTAGGAGATTTTTTGTAAGGGCTAGGATTTTCGGGTTTGGGATTTGAATGTAGGAAAGAAAATGTAAGAGAAGGAATTGATGAGCTTAGGGGGGTAGGAAATGATGAAACAAGGGAGAAATGGGGAAGGAGGAGTGACCTTGGTAGAAAAACAAGGATTTTGGAACCCACAACAATTTTCCTTTGAGGCACTTTAAAGTTAGGCTTTCAAGTTTTTGTTTCAATCATTACCATCCATCAACCACCATACCCTAGCACAAACTTGGATGAAACACACAAATGGAGGCTCTACCTACTTGTGGAATGAAGAATTTGCAATTTGGAGGAAGATTTCAATGAATTTTAGGCTTTTTAGCCCAGTGCGCCGTGCCTTCCCAGTGCGTCGCACCAGTGTATTTTTTGCAATGTGGAGAGCATCTCAATGTGTCGCGCCATCTCAGTGCGCCATGCCCTTTTGCAGGAGCCTTTGGGAGGTATTCCCGATGTCCAAATTGGGTGTAGGATAGCTCGTTGGAAATTTCTTTGAGTCTAATTTCCAACCCAACTGGAATTTTCCAATTTGAAGTTCATTTTCCATGTCAAAAATCAAATCTCCCAAGACTGGTCAAAATGTGCCGAATGAGGCTGCCTCAAGGCAGAGTGCTTTTGCAGTCAACTTGTGAAGAGCTTACGGAACTCCAAATTGAGCTCATGATAGCTCATTGGAAATATATTTGTGTCTAGTTATCATTTTACTCATCAAGAAAGTCATTTGGCAAACCAAGCTAGGAGAAAACTTAATTTTCCCGAGGTCACTTCAGAGGTGCATCAATTCTCCCGAGGCAATTGTATTTTCGACATTTCTCTAAAACCATGACACCTGTGTAAAACGTGAAGGAGGTTTTTCTTCTTTGGCCTGTTTTGGACACAAACCTTTCTCAAGTTTCCAAAATTCATCTTTTATTTCTCAGAAACATCATTTGAGTAAAACCTACCCTGATGTGTGGAACAAGGGATTTGTCAAAATGAAGCGAAATGAAGGGGATAAGGGGCTTCTAAATTCTTGAGAAAATTTTTGGAAGTGGGGAGGGATGTTAGGAAGTAGGGGAAAGTGGAGTCTCAGAAATTGAGCGAGGAGAAGGGGTCCAAAAGGGCTAAGCACAGGCCCAACCTAGAAAATTTCCAAGTTGTAGCAAGAAACTAGGGTTTGTGCAAAAATGAGGAATTTGGGGGATTTTAGTGATGGAAGTGTTTAATAAGGTACATTATGGATAGGGGAAGGTGTATGAACATCAGGATACAATTTTTACCGATGATTTGACCATCCAAGAGAAATTGCCTTCAAAACCCTAGGAGAGGGAAATGAACCTTGCCTAGGCACAATTGAAGCATGAACAAGGTGTAAAATGACCCAGTGGAACTTGACATGATGATGAAAACCCTCTGAATGATGATACACTCAGGTAACTAGTGACATGGACCGACATTTGGACAACTTTGACAAGAGCGAAAACAAACCCTAGACCTAATGCCTAGTGACCAAATTTTGCTTGAAGACTTACTGAAATGACAAAATTTGACCTTGACACATTAAAATCACTTTGTAAGAGCATATTTGATCACTGGAGGAAGGCTGCAAAGATTGACACTAACATGTTCAATATGGATGATTTTAGAACTGATAGTACATTGTCCCTGAACTCTAATCTCAACTGGATCTTTCTATGATCTGACATGCATGAGTTAATTATGAGTGAATCTTTAGTTTACTAGTTGATCACTACAGTCAGCACCATACTACACTTCAGGAAACACCCCATTGTACTTCATACAACACCACACTCGACTGTAGTCAGCACCCCACTGGACTGTAGGTAGCACCACACTACTAGACCTTCCACTAGATGCTCCATCAGTTGGAACTAGTTTAACTAACTTTAACTCAATTAGAATGAATTAATTAATTACAACTCAAAATAAACTCAACTATTGCTCCTAATTGTAGGAGACACTCTACATGACTCTAGGTAGACTCTCTACTCAAATTAACTAAGCCAACTAAGTCAAATTAACTTAGTTGACTATTACAAGTTGTCATGAGATGTGGAATTGCAATTTTATTCCCAATTTAATTCAAGGAAAAAATTAAATTAGGATTTTCTTGTTGCACTTTAAACACTCTCTCTCAACAAGAAAGGGATTATCTGCTACCCCAATCCTGCCCCTGTGAAACTCGAATTTGCATCTTGACAATGCCTTTGTCAAAATATTTGCATCATATTCTTCTGTAGGAATGTAATCCAACAACATGATTCTCCTCTGCACACAATATTGTAGATGGTGATACCAGATGTCGGTATGCTTGGACTGATCATGAAAACTGGATTCTCAGATATTTTGGTAAAAATCTTATTGTCATTGTAAATCATAGTAGGGTCCATCTTCTAACCAAATAACCCAACAAGGATCTTCCTCATCCAGATAGCCTCACAAGTTGCTTGACTAGCATCCATGTACTCTGCTTCTGCTGATCTTTGCTTCCTATTGTACCAAGAAATTGTTGTTGACCCAATACTGAATATTCCCCCTAATGTGATCTTCCTATCGGATGGACTCCCTACCCAATCTGCATCAGTGAAGCCTTGAATCTTCACTCCCTTTGTCTGTTTGTACCAAAGACCAAATTGAGTGGTGCCTCGAAGGTATCTTAACACATGTCTAGTTGTCTTCCAATAGAGTTTGGTTGGATTAACTATTGCTTGACTAAGTTGGTTAACTGCAAAACATATGTTTGGTCACGTATTCACCAAATACATAAGTGAACCCACAAGTTGCCTATAAATAGTAGCCTCCACTACTTCACCTGAAGTAACATCTTCCTTCCACAAATTAACTGTTAGAGGAGTCTCCATGGGTTTTTTGCTCTCCATGTGGAACTTCTTCATTATCTTGTTGGCATACTTTCCCTGATAAACAAACAGTGCCCCATCTCCTTGCCCTACTTCCATAGCAAGGAAATAATGCATGAGCCCCAGGTCCTCCATCTCGAATTCTCATCACTTGTTAGAATCAAATCATCGACATATAATACTATAATCAACAATTTACCTTCGACCACTATTGGGCGATCTAATTGTCTATTAAATCCCTATCATTTAATTTGTCAACCCGGGGTTTCGTAAACTTAGAAGCAAACCAAAATATATGGGACCTCAGATGAAACAGGTGTAGGAAGTTTGTTTGGAATGGAAATGCATATTACAAATCTAAACTATCAGATCTAATTTATAAAAACATAAAAATGTTTGATCAATGGAATTATTTTATTTTAGAAGATAGAGAAGAGTCTCCTGTTCAAGAGTCTTGATTGTCCTTCTATAATCTTTCTATAATAACATTGCCAAACATCTAAGAAAGAAGGAAAGAAATGAAAGCAAGTAAATATTGTCCTCAATTCAGTTCTTAGCTCATGGAGAAGAGTCTCCTAACTTAGGAGGACTTGATTTCCCTTCTCACATGAAAACTAGCTACTGAAAGGAAATCAATCTTCACATAAATGTATTCTAGGAAAGCATATGATAAAGTAAATCTTGTTTCAGTTCAGTCTAACTCATGGAGAAGAGACTCCTAACTTAGGATATCTTGGTTGTCCTTCTCACATAAAAACTAGCTACTGAAAGGAGATCAACCTTCACACAACAAAGCATGGCCATAACATGAATTCATATTGAAATTATCTACAAGTGTTTACAACAAAGAAATAAGATGAGCATCATAATTAAAATTAGTATATTCACAACATTACTCTACAACAAAGTGTACTTATCTCAGTATGGGGATCCTTCCATTCCTCAATGAGCACACATGAACAACTATCACACCTTAGGAATCAAACAACACTCATAACTCATGATTTGGAGAAAATGATATTATTCATGTTGAATGAACAATCATAAATCTGATGCTAATGAATAACTGATAATTGTTCTCTCCCCTCCCTCCTCTTTCCTTTGAAGGATGCTCCTCTTACTTATACATGAATTAGGGATATCTATTCAATAAATGTAGATCCCTTAAATATTTACTAGACCCATACTTGTCTCAACTTATCCCTAAATACTAGATACAAATCCCATGATACATAAAAATCTCCATGATCTTTCTCCTTGGAATATGGTCCACCTCTTGAGTTGAAATTCGAATTTGATCTTGGGAGGCCACATAAGGGTGCCTTGGAAGCTTCCAAATTATCTACACATGTCATCAAACTCAAGCCACTTTTAGGTATAAGCAAATACATGTTATTTCTCTAACTTTTAATCATAAATTCACTCTAAATACATGAAATTAATAACTTTGGAAAATGAAAATATAAACTCATATGGTAATGGAAATATAGGGTTATGTAATGATAATATGATGAAATGAGGTGAAAAATGAGGAGAAAGTTGAAAATGGAGTGAAAATTGATGTTAATTTGGCGGCCCAACAACCGCAATATGGTAAAGGTTCACATCTACTTCATTTTTGGTGAAGCCCAACCCAGTGAAATAGTTGTCAATCCTGGTGTACCAAGCATGGGGTGTTTGTTTTAGTCCATACAGCGCCTCACTTGAGTCTGCACACATGTGACTCTTTGTTGAAGGAATCAAATCCTTCCGGTTGCTCAATATACACCTCTTACTCAATTATGTCGTTGAGGAATGTCGTCTTCACATCCATATGATGTAGCTTCCAACCCATCTAGGATGAAAGTGCTAGAATAGATCTGACTGAAGAATACCTTGCTACTAGATCAAAGGTCTCCTCATAATCAATTCCCTCCACCTGAGATAACCGTCTGGCAATAAATATGGCCTTGTGTTTCTCCACACTCCTATATGTTTCTTGCTTTACGTTATAAATCTATCTAGAAATCACCACTGACTTGTATGCTAGTCTTGGGACCACTTCCCAAACATTGTTTCTGATAATAGATTCATACTCCTCAACCATGGCATCAACCCATACTGATTGTTGCACTTCTTCCTCGAATGAGGACGACTCGACCTCTACACTCTCGCGCATCAAAGCCATGTAGCTAGTATACCAATATGGTGACCTCCTCTACTTACTTTGTGATTTGGGCATTCCTACATGCTCTCTAGCATCATGCATCAATCTGTCAGCCTCTCAAGTGCACCTCCTTCCATCTATAGAAGTCTCTACATGAGTGGGTGCTTCCACTCTCTGCTCCTTTGCATGTCGCTGCTCCACACCATCTTGAGGTTCTTCCTTTGAAGCTAAAAGATCCTCTTCTCCATGCAACTGAAGCTCCCTCTCAAGGGAACATCTCATGGAATTCTCTTCATTGAACTTCACATCTCTAAGAACCAGTGTCATCCTATGAGATGGAAGGTACATCTGATAGTTGTGAGGTGTATCAATGTACCCCACAAATATACCCAACTCAATTGTTAGTTCTAGCTTTTACCTTGCATCCTTTGTAACATGACGGTAGACTGATGAACCAAAGATCCTGAAGTGTTCGACATCTGGCTTATTACCTAAAAAGCTTCTTCTGGTTTACTCATCCTGAGAATTCAATGAGGACTTTTGTTCTGCACATAAACATCACTATTGCATGCTTCAGCCCATAGGGGAAACGGTAGGCCTTGATCATGTAACATCGCCCATGCAACTCCCAATACTTATATTATTCCTTCCATCCACCCCATTTTGTTTTGGGTTATGAGGTTTTATTAACTCTCATCAAATTCCTTATGATGCACAGAAGTTCTTGAATTCATTAGACACATATTCTCCATGGTTATCGCTTTTGAGAGTTTTAACTTTCTGGCCAGTATCTTTCTCGACAAGTGCTTCAAATTCACAAAATTTAGCAAACGTATGACCTTTATTCTACATAAAGAAAATACATCACTTTGAGAAAAATCATCTACAAATATTACATAGTACTTGTGCTTGGCCATGGAAGCTGACGAGAACAGTCCACACACACCTGAGTGAACTTTTTCAAGGATTGCTTGCACTCGACTGTCTTTATCATGAAAGGAAGCTTTGGTGTACTTCCCCAATGTACACCATTTTCATGTGTCTCTCTACTCTAGTGTACCTTTGGGAAGTCTTGTCAAAATTTGTTGCATGATCTTCAAAGCTCCATGGTGCAAGTGACCCAATATTCTATGCCAAATCTCACCGATGTCTCAGCTCTGCACCTTCTCTGTTTTTTGTGCTCAAAGCAGCATAGTCTTCTACATCCAATTTGTAGAGGTTATTCACCAAACCACGATCCACTTCACATATATTGAGGCTATGTGATGAAGGAAATCCTTTCCCTTACTAAATATCACATCGTAGCCTCGGTCCTCCAACATGGAAAATGAAACCAAATTCTTCTTCAAACCTGGAACATACATGATATATTTTAATGTGAGAGGATAACAAAAATACCTCTAAAAGGTAACAGTACCAATGTCGATTGTGTTATACCTCCCATCATCTCCCATCTCGTTGTCCATTTGGAGATCCTTCTCCTCCAAGTCATTGAAAAACTCTTTGTTGTCGGTCATATGAAATGAGGCTCCACTATCCATGTACCACACAAACTATCCATCACTGATGTCACTATTAGAGTAGGTTAATTTATTAGTCAAATTTTTTCAAATAGTAGTTTGTTGTCATGGAGGGGGTCAAATTTATAAACATTATCATTGTTATAAGTTTGACCTTGTACTGTCTAGAAATTCATTTTGAGCCTGGTCATCACCTTGATCATTAAATTCCAATCATGGGAAGGGGTGTCTAATTATTGGGAGTTTTCATGACAACTGTTGAGTCAGGGTATTGAGTGTTGGTGAGGATGTCTACTTGGTCATGTGTCTGCATTCAAAGGAATGGCATTAAAGCAATATAATCATTAATATCCCAATCTTTTCCCTCTACTCTCGTCTCCTTATTCCCTCCTTCTCATCCCCTTATTCCCTTGTTATATTAAATTCCCCTATTCCTAATAGTTCACATATCCTATACACCCTAATCATTTCCCATACTCCCTACACTCATGCCAAACATGGAGGGCTTCTACATTCTGCAATGCAATTTCCTCTGAAATTGATTGTTTTTGTCACCATTTTTCATAACGGTTTCTGACCATGTGGAGGAGAATTTTGGAAAAAGGAAAGAGGTTTTTCCTAAGCACAGATCAGAGCACAATAACCTCTTCCATATTTCACACTAGTTTCATGGATCGGGAAATTCAATTGCATCTTAAAAGCCTATTCTTCGAACTGCACAAATACTTTGTTTTAGTCATGGTTTGCATGGTAGTTTCGGAGGCTCTAAGGAAAATTTTAAAGAAACGGAGAGAGGTGTTTCTTAAAAACAATCTCATCTACAAAAAATATCTCATATTTTACACAGGAGTTTTATTTTTGGAGTACCACGCATCCAAGGGTTTCATATTTTTGCAGTTTTTGCTAACAAAAATAGGTGTTGCACGGACGCTATGCAGTCCATCCTCTGACTATCTCATGTAAATCGGATCATGGCCACTTGTTTGGTTTTGAACATGCTGGCATGGAGTACATATGGTGTCTGGATCACCAACCCAGCTTCTTACCACGTGTCAGATCTAGGATGGAGATTTGGGCGTTGCGGAGGCTTTTCCGCAGTCACAAAAGTAGCTTTATTGTGTTTTTCTATTTTAGTCAGTGTTATGACTCTGAAGACATTTTTAAGATAATTTGCATTTAAATAGGTTGTTTTTTATTCAAAAAGACAAAAGGATGCTTTATGCTTTATGTTTGGGTGAAAAGCGTGTAAAAAAACAATAGTTTACTATGTTTTCCCAATTTGAATCGATCCTTTGTGAGATCGAAGATGCAGTGAACTTGAACTAATTTTCATCCATGTTTCTACTATATATTTTCATAAATAAAGACAAAGAAGGTTATTGTTGATTTTCCCAATTGCTAGAAGAATTATTGTTGTCACGCTTGTGATTTTGTTTTAATGAACATGCCTGAATGTTGAAGGGATTCTAGTCAATTTATGGAGATTCTTATGGTATGAATGTTTTTGGAATAAGTTTTTCTCTCTCAGTTTATGTGCCTTTTCTCTTATCTATTTTCTTTATATTGTGTTTAAAGGTGTAGGGGACAGTTATACTTGAATTCATCTTATATGCATGTATGATTAAACCAAGTATATTTCAGTTGCAAATAAAGTATGCATGCCTTTAAAAGTTATGTCTTTTCTTCTTGATGGTTATCAATCTGATATGCAATGATAAATCTTGTTATTTCTACTCTTTGATAAATGTCTTGATACTCTACCTTTTCTATACTACAATTTTGTTATTCATTCCGAAAATTGTGCTAATTAAGCCTCAATATATGAAGCTGGTTGGAGATACATCAGCATGTCACAATAGAAAGGTCACTTATGTACTCTCAATTTTTCGTATAAATCCTCTACCACCTCCTTTATCAAATCCAAATACACCCAGAAGTGGTCTTTGTATGCTATAGATTCAAACCTTTAATTTTCATTAGTTGAGGGAGCCCCCTTTGGCTAGAAAGATCAGGTTTCTAGCCCAGAGCGGTTTGTGGTTACCTGTGTAGCCCTTTCCTCAGCCTAAAGGGATTTACGGAGTGATAACAGTCACCATGCAAGAGATGAGGGTGAAATCCATCTCGAATTGTGAAGCAATAGATTCACCTTCTGCTCCTCCTAAGGGTTTATTGTCGGCCTTCTTGTGCGGACACTTCGTGGCATAGTGTCCCAGCTCGTGACAGTGAAAAAATTTAATCTTCTTGCTGCCCTGACTAGAATCTGATTTGGAATGGGATGACTTCCCCTTCCCTTTCTTCACCTTTCCAACTGAGGCACAATTCTCCTCATCATCATGTTTGGTGTTCTGTCAAATCTCTTCTTGCACCAAGTCAAACCACAATTGCTCCCACTCTGGTAGCTTCTCCCTCCCACTAACTGAGTCCTAGTAGTTGTGGAAACTCTTGGGAAGGCCTAGAAGTGTTAGGCTCACTAGATCATCTTCAGCAACTGTAACGCCAACGCTTCCAAGCTCATCCCGACATTGGGTGAACTTAATCAAGTAATTCGGTATTGTGTCGCCCTTCTCCATCTTGAATGTTTTGAGTTTGTACTTCACTATCAGCTTCCTGTGGTCATTGTTGTTTCTAAACAGGTTTGTCAAGGCCTTCCACATTGCAAATGGAGTCTCCTTACCATGGAGATTTGATACAATATGATCTCAAACTCCTTCTAGGATAATCCTTCTTTCCTTTGCCACACATTTTATCCACTCTTCCATATCTTGATCATCAGTTGGCTTAGGAATTTGTCTATGAATTCCTTAAGAATGTTGTCTTCCAACACTACCTCCATCATCTCCTTCCAAGTAATATAGTTTGAACTACCCTCAAGGGCATATTTGAGTCTCAATTCGTAGAAAGACATCCTTCTGGCTCTAAAGTATGATACTACAAATTCAAATTCTCTTGCAAAAGACAAAGTTGTATTCTCCTCTTCATAGTGATTTCAACTCTAATACCATGTAGAAATCCCTTGTAGATTCAAACTGTTAATTGTAATATACTAAAAAAATTGACTTGAATCTACTTCACTCATCACTAGAAACATTAAACGATTGATGAAATCATGAAGCATACAAGAGAAAGAATTCAATCACATATAACACAATGATTTCCTGGGGAAAGCCACAGCTAAAACCCTTGCTATCTGTATATTGCATTAGTCAAAAAATATGAGAATATTACAATGCTTTTCTCAAACCCGAGGAACCTCTTCACTATCTCTATCTATCTCACTACTTCGTAGACAAGCTTTGGCCAATACTTAACTAGCTTCTAGCTTTCCCAAGTCCCTATTTCCTTGTGTTGTTCCTCAAGGAATTATGCCCTATCTAATTGGGAAAGTCCTCAATTATGAGTTGCGCAATCCTCATATTCCTTCCTCTAACTGCATGCACCATCTGTTTAATTTGGATGATTTTACAAATGATAGTACATTGTCCCTAAACTCCAATCTCAACTGGGTCTTTCTATAATCTGACATGCATGAGTTAATTATGATTGAATCTTCAGTTTAATGATTGATCACTGCAAGTTGCACCACACAATACTTTAGGCAACACCCCACTGTACTTCAGGTAGCACCCAATTGTACTTCAGGCAGCACCACACTGCACTTCAAGAAGTACCTCACTATACTTCAGGCAGCACCCCACTAGACTGTAGGCAACACCACACCACTAGACCTCCCATTAGATCCTCCATCAATTGGACCTAGTTTAACTCACTTTAACTCAGTTAGAATAAATTAATTAATTACAACTCAAAATAAACTCGATTAGTGCTCCTAATTGTAGGGGACACTCTAATTTGACCCTCAACTCGAATTAACTAAGCCAACTAAGTCAAATTAACTTAGATAACTATTACAAGTTGTCATGAGATGTGGAATTACAATTTTATTCCCAATTTAATTCAAGGACAAAATTAAATTAGGATTTTCTTGTTGCATTTTCAACACTTGATGGTAGGATGGGCATGCTTCAGCAAGAGCATGATTGGTAGCCCTTGCGGGTAGTGATTGCATAAGATCATGTAGCTAGCAGGACACTATATAGATGGGGGTTACTGAATTTTCTACATAACCCCTTCTTAAGGTCGCATGATGGGTACTTGCGATTTTTTATTCAGCTACGGGACATAGATCGACAAGTCTTTGTCGTCAGAGAGATAGATCTACCGATCAATTCGGAGGTAGATGTGTACTTTGTGACAAGGTTGGTACCTTGAGGATCTCACACTCAATGGGGAGTACAACTTCAACCCCATATACTAATTGAAAGGGTGTGCACCCTATAGATGCTTTGACTGTTGTTTGATACACCCATAGGGCAAAAAAAACCATGTGGTGTCAATTAGTTTCGTGACTATTCACCATACGTTGCAACACTATTTTGAGCACTTTTTTGACAGCTTCTATCTGACCGTTGGATTGAGGGTAGTATGGGGAAGCTAACTCGTGAGAGAAACCAAGTTGTTGGAATAACTCCTGATAAATTTCATTCTCAAAATGTTTACCATTGTCAGAAACCAACTCATTGGGAACACCGAACCATGTTATGACATGGTTAAAGAAAAATTGTGCAGCGTTTTCCGCAGTGTTATTATATGCGGGTATTGCTTCTGACCATTTGGTAAAATTATCAATGACAACTACAATGGACTTATGGTTTCTTGAAGATGGGGGTTTACAAGTCATGAAGTTTATGCCCCATTTGCAGAAGGGGTTGAAAATGATGACCGGATGTAGGGAAGCGAGTGGGGCTCGTGCCGTATTAGCATATCATTGGCACCACTCACATAATTTGATTGCCTCTATGCAATCATGGAAATGGGTGAGCTAGAAATAACTGGCACGGAGGATTTTCTGAGCAGTGGTCATCCTTGAGAGGTGGTCGCCGCAAGACTCATTGTGGAAATCATTTAACCCTTGCACAGCTTGTTCGTGTGTGAGGCACCAATGAAGGATAGTTTTGATGCCTCGTCGATAGAGGACATC
>APFE030958800.1:3410-18691 GCA_000404065.3 Pinus taeda
TTATAAATACAATAAATTCACAAATATGGAATATGTAATCAGTGCGATAATGATTTAGGGTAATATTGTGAGATAAGAAGAGGTGTTTAGTTCACCGTAATTTATGAGGGTAATACTGTCTAAACACAAAACGGATAGGGGGATAGCTGGATAGGGGAATAGTTTGCAAGAAGATAGCTATGTGCAAGGAGGCAGCGACCTTCATCGTCATTTCTAAACATTTTTTCTTTGTTGTGCATGAAAACTTGAGAAGCCATCAGCGAAATTCCCTGTTATCGTTGTCGTGGAGCTATGCGTAGAAGGCGCTGGGCCTGACACAATGTTATTGTTGGAACTACTACACACCTACATGCGGACTCTTAGTCAGAGCAGGGGACTACATGCAATATTCCTTCTGCATGATTTACTCCTTGATTTGCTCCTTCTTCAACTCCGCAATTGGTTAGTTCTTCTGCATGATTTACTCTCTGATTTGCTCCTTTAACTCCGCAATTGATTAGTTCTTCTGCATGATTTGCTCTTTCTTTCACTCCACAACTGGTTAGTTCTCTCCAGAACTTGTTGTACGTGTTGAGTCTTCTCATTGATCACCACTATGGTGCATTACCTTGGGATCTTCACCCAGTAATGCTATATCATGAGCATTGTAACCTATTTTCTAATGAATCATTCTTTTGTTCTTTCGATTTTCTTTTAGTGTTTTTTCTCTGCAAAGCTGTGTGTTCAACCTTTACTAGCTAGATTCATTTGTGCAGGTTTTCTAACACATTTACATGGTATCAAAGCCCACAGGTTGCTAGATAAAAGGCACACCAGTACTTTATTTTGCAGGTATTATAGCGTGGAGATCGAAGATCGATAGAAAAACGGAGTTTCCCAAAACATCGATCCTAACACCGTACAACTATCACGAATGGAAGGACCAAATGGCTCGATACCTTCGTCAAAAAGGATTGTACAGAATTACCGTGGCTGCAGAAGTGGAACCCACTTCAGCGATAGAGAAATCCAAGTACCTCAATCGTATGGATGAGGCCCACGATCCATATGCATGTGCATCTCTCCAGAGTTGCAGTTTCATCTATCTGCCTGCAATACTCCCAATGAGATTTGGAAAAAGGTTGAAGAACTCTACGGGAAACAGGATGAGATGAAAGGACATCTGCTCGAAGTGGAGCTGTTGTCATTGGATCCACAAAACTAAGACAGAATTCAAGACTTCTTCACCAAATATAATGATCTATTGTTGCAACCCAAGGGTTGTGGAATTGACAAATCCAAGGAGGAGAGTCGCCAAGTTCTCTCTATTATGTCAAAGCTCAGACCGGAATACTTCGTCTTTATGTCTACATTTCATTCAGTAAGGCTTGCAACAGGTAAATCCTACACTATGCCTTCTCTCAAAGAGTACATGGAGTCCCTTACTTTTGAACAAGATAAACTCATTGGCATGGGGAAAATCAAACCTCCAAAAGCACATGCACTTGCTGTGCAGGATGGCAGCCACAATAAAAATCACAAATCTGATTCAAATAAGAAAAGCCAGTACCAAAAAGACAAGGGAAAAGTGTATTCTCATCCAAAGAAGGAAAGGTACACCAAGGCCTTCAATGACTCTGGCTCGAGAAATGAGAAAGGGAAGAAAGGAAACAAATGCACCTACTGTCAAAGAGGATTCCATCCAGAATCCTCTTACATGAAGAAACAAATTGACCAAATCGTAGAAATCCTTCAGAAGCACAACCTTGGGGACCACATCTCGCAGGGCGCCAAGGCAAAAACTGAGGATCCGCCACACAGGAAAGGTAACAATTTTCATGCTTTAGTTGCAATTAATTCTTCCCCTGATGCATGGATTATAGATTCTGGTGCATCGCATCATATGGCTACTGCAAAGGAAGTCTATTCCTCTTTGGATGCATGCAAAGGACCTCCCATCCTCATGGGAGATGACCCACCTATTGAGGTCACTGGAAAAGGTAGAGTGGAACTTTTACACGAAAGCTTTGAAGATGTGCTTCATGTTTCAAAACTTTCAGTAAACTTGCTTTTAGTTTATCAAATCACTCATTCCGGCACTGGAAAGAGAGTGGAATTCACTCCAGATGTAGTGAACATATATGACCTACATAGCAGCTCCAAAATTGCAACCAGTGAGGTAAACAATGGAGCGAGACTGTATACATTTTCTGAATTTATTGAATCTGAATCCTCCTTATTGCTTACACATGCTAATGATAGTAGTAGGCTTTGGCACGAGAGGTTTTGTCACTTAAATTACAGGTATATGCAGCAACTAAGCAAGCATGAGATGGTGGAAGGCTTGCCAAATATCAGTTTCTCCAAAGGAGTTTGTGAAGGGTGTGT
This sequence comes from Pinus taeda, assembly GCA_000404065.3. Classification (NCBI taxonomy): domain Eukaryota; kingdom Viridiplantae; phylum Streptophyta; class Pinopsida; order Pinales; family Pinaceae; genus Pinus; species Pinus taeda. Next base: position 5,778 of record APFE030958800.1, read on the forward strand.
CCTTGGCAAACATCCTAGAGAAAAGTTTGACACTGCGGCAAAGACTCACAGAGCATCCTCTCCTCTAGACTGATCCATAGTGATCTCATGGGGCCTTTTCCTCATCCTTCCATCAACAAAGCAAGGTATGTGCTTACATTTATTGATGATTTCTCACGGTATACTTGGGTGTATCTTCTCAGGAATAAATCTGAAGTTTTTGTGCACTTTGAAGATTTCAAAGCACTAGTTGAGACAGAGTCAGAGAGAAAGATCAAAGCCCTTCGTACAGACAATGGGGGGGAATATGTTAATACAGCACTTCGGAACCTTTGCCTTCAGTCCAGCATACAGTTGCAGTACACAGTTCCATACACTTTGCAGTAGAATGGAGTTGCTGAGAGAAAGAACTGATCTCTCAAAGAGATGGCTTCCTGCATGTTGCATGCTAAGTCACTGCCTCATAAGCTATGGGCTGAAGCAATTAATTGTGATAACTACATCCAAAACAGATCTCCTCATAGGTCTATCAAGGATCAGACCCCCTTTGAGGCTTCGAGCAACACTAAACCAGAGGTCACCCACTTCCATGTTTTAGGCTCCCAAGCATGGGCCACGATCCCCTCTGAAAAGAGGAAAGCTCTTGATCCACAGAGCATTGAGTGCATTTTTGTTGGATACCCTGATGGTGTGAAGGGATACCAACTCCTGATTTCCTCTACACACAAGCTCATCATTGAGCGAAGTGTCAAATTTGAGGAAAGTCTCTCGCATGCACCTCAATCGCCACATGCAGACACCTTTTATCTACCTCATGTTCGAGATGATGTCTCAGTACACTCAGATGCAGATACAAAGCATGCAGATGCCATGGTAGAGCATGCAGATGCAGAGACAAAGTCTTCACATACAAATCCAGTGCATGCATATAATGATCCACATCCAAGCCCAGATCGGGATTCCAGCAGTGAATCAAATTCCCCTGTCATAAATTAGAGAACAAAGAGCTTACGTGAGATATATGCACAAGACTACCTAGATGCTATAAATGGTCTTGTGGGGGATAATTCTGATCTACAGAGGACTGGCTCAGAGTTTATTGAGCCTCCTCTTTCCCTCACTGCCACTGAACCATCGACATCCTGACATTGTCATTTGGTTCAGTCTTCTGATCCACAGTCTTATGCTAAGGCTGCTAGACATCCATCTTGGGAGTCTGCCATGGAGGAGGAGCATAACTCCCTCCTCAAGAACCAGACTTGGGATCTGGTCCCCCTTCCTTCAGGAAGGAAACTTGTCCAATGCAAAAGGGTCTACAGGAGCAAGAGTGCTGCAGATGGGCAAATCACCAAACAGAAAGCTAGGCTAGTAGCCAAAGGCTTCCAACAAGTGCATGGCATTGATTATGATGAGACCTTTGCTCCAGTAGAAAAGATGGATTCCATACGCCTTGCACTTGCCATTGCGGCTGCCCAGGAGTGGGAAGTACATCAGATGGATGTGAAGAATGTTTTTCTTCACTGAGACGTATCTAAGGAGATATACATGGAATAGCCACATGGTTTCATTCAAGATTCATCTTTGGTCTGCAGACTAAAGAAATCTCTCTACAGCCTTAAGCAGGCCCCGAGAGCTTGGTATGCGAAGATGGATTCTTTTCTCTTATCGCAAAACTTTGAAAGATGTAAGTCTGGTCCGAATGTTTACATGCTCAGGACACATGATTCTCTTCTTATCTTAGTTTTGTATGTGGATGATCTCCTAATCACCGGCAGCTCGGTTTCAGCCATTGCTACAATCAAGAGGGCCTTGCATGATAGGTTCTTGATGATAGACATGGGTCCATTACACTTCTTTCTTGGTCTTGAGATCAGCCAGGATGCCACAGGCATCAAACTCTCTCAGGCTAAGTATGCACGGGATCTCCTCGAGAGATTTCGCATGACTGACTGCAAGCTAGCACCGAATCCTTTTCTGTCTGGGGTCAGCCTTGAGAATGGAGGTGACACTGCATTAGTTGACAACACTCTCTACCGACAGCTAGTGGGGAGCTTATTGTACCTCACCCACTTCAGACCAGATCTCTCATATGTAATAGGGGCAGTTTCCAGATACATGCAGGAGTTGCATGAGCTACACTAGAATGCTGCCAAGCGCATCCTCGGATATGTGCAGGGCACCATCACCTTCGAGATTCACTATGCAGCAGGCACTGCATTGAATCTCCTTGGCTTCATAGACTCTGATTGAGTGGGAGACAACATTGATCGCAAGTCCACCTCTGGATATTCACTCAGTCTAGGATCTGGCCCTATCTGTTGGTCAAGCAAGATGCAGGCTACTATTGCTCTCTCTTTAGCCGAGGCCTAGTACAGAGGAGTAGTCAACATCACCATTCAGGCTCTGTGGCTATAGCACTTTCTCACTGAGTTGGGCATCCAGTTCCACTAGACCATTGTCATCTGGTGTGAAAACCACAGCACTCTCAAATTTTGCAGGGATCCAGTACAGCAGCAGTGGACAAAGCACATAGAGATACATATGCACTACATCAGAGACTTTGTACATGATCGGGTCATTGACTTGTAGTTCTGTTCTTTAGTAGAACAGACTGAAAACATCTTCACCAAGACATTCACTAAGCATAAGTTTCGCTCTCTGCATAATCGTCTTGGAGTGAAGGACATAGTTGCTTGGCAATTGTCTTTTCTTCCTCTTTTCTTTTGATTACATTGTATTTTGAGGGGGGGGGGGGGGGGGGGGGGGGGGTTTCCCACGAGGTTTTCCCTCTTTTCTCAATTTTAGTACAAGTTTCACTGTATTTTGGGTGACCTTTGGCCTTAGTTTCTAGGGCCCAATTTCTATTTTTTCCCATAGTGGTGTTCAGGGGGGGTGTTGGAACTACTACACACCTACATGCGAACTCTTAGTTAGAGCATGGGACTACATGCAAGATTCCTTCTGCATGATTTACTCCTTGATTTGCTCCTTCTTCAACTCCGGAATTGGTTAGTTATTCTACATGATTTACTCCCTGATTTTCTCCTTCTTTAACTCCTCAACTGGTTAGTTCTTCTACATGATTTACTCCATGATTTTCTCCTTCCTTCACTGCGCAACTGGCTAGTTCTCTCTGAAACTTGTTGTAGGTGTTGAGTCTTCTCATTGATCACCACTATGGTGCATTAGCTTAGGATCTTCACCCAGTAATGCTATATCATGAGCATTGCAACCTATTTTCTAATGAATCATTCTTTTGTTCTTTCGATTTTCTTTTAGTTTTTTTGCTTTGCAAAGCTGTGTGTTCAACCTTTACTAGCTAGATTCATCTGTGCAGGTTTTCTAACACATTTACAATTATTGGAAGAGGGACAAATCTGGTATGCAGAGGGACGTTGTGAGTTTTGTTGGTAGAGGAGAAACAGTGCCATGAGTCCAAACATAGAAATAAGAGGTACAATGGTAATTTTGTTGGTAGAGGAAAAATAGTGAATGATGGATGACGTCAAAAAATTTAGACTATTTGTTACAGATGTTGCACTATCTGTTGAAATAGATGATCCAAATACTTTATTGTTGATTATGGAGCCTCCATACATATTTCCTCATATTATGCATCCAAGAGTGAGAGTTCTTCCTTCGTTGTTGGCCTATCAACAACACTATTTTTTAGCCTGATTATTTGAGCAATTTCAAACGGCTCAAAAACATTTTTTAATTCCAAGACTTGGTGTCAAGCACCGTGAAGCAATATATTATTAAGAGATGATTGCTCATCTGTAACTTCCACCACCACCTAAGAGTCATTGTAAACATCAGGAGAAGGAAGTTTGAGGAAGACTTCCACTTTGAGGATCAAACAGGAAATAGAGATATTAGTGAAATTGTTTGAAGCCCAACCTAGGGCCATTTTGAAAATGATTTTTTTTTGCTATTCCATGAAACCAGGCCACTTACTTCATCCATCCTCGGGTTTCAGCTGGATGATTCATCTAAAAACCATTGTTTACTTTGGGGAAAAGAATGAGGGGATTTACCTTACATTGTCTTGGAATCTTAACCTTTGTACTCGACTCGCGAGGTAGTGCAACCTTCAAATTAATGATCACCACATTGCAAATGGGTATTTAGAAAGAGAATGTAAGCATTTTGACACAACCATATGTTAGAACCGCACAAAGTCCCTTTTTGACCATATATTCTGCTATTATGTCATCCTTTTCCAACCTATATTTAAAGTTCATGTTATTGCTTTAACCCATTTTTTTCCAAAGGTATATGATATTTCTTCTCATTACTATACGTTTAATTTATTTTACATATAATTACGTTACCTTCATAGTTAATCATTGAATCGGATAGTCGCTGAAACAGTTTATCATTGCAACCCACGTTGCTGAAACAACCTGGAGACTGCAGGGTTACCCTTACAGTTTATGTTGTTGAAACAATTAAGAACAATGCGTAAATCATGTTGCTGAAACGGCCATGATTTGCATTCTAGATTTGATATCAACATAATAAGTTCATTGAAGGAGCTGCTACACTGGCTGTAACGACCACAATCCAAAGTTAGCAGTACCATAACCATTGTAACAACATTTTGTTAATGGGAAAACTAATTTCCCTATTTTTGCATATTGAGTTAAATATAGGACTTGCAATGTAATCAGTTGTAATAGATGTCTCCTCTTTAAAAAGAGGAGACATCTACATTAGAGGGGTACGGACAGACTACGAGAAGGGCTAGCTGAAGGAAAAGAACTAGAATCTGTTTGTAACATGACATATTGATGGATGAATAAAATATTGCTCTGAACATTTCTTTATAGTTTCCGTTTCCTGGGGAATCTTGTGAGAAGGACAGGGCCCACCTTCATCACAAGATTCACCCATTACATTTCCGCAGTGTGTTAAGTGTGTTTTCTATTCATACCTTGTTAAAGTTTTGTTCACTGAATGTTGCTTATGCGTTATTGCTGAACTCTGTTTTTCCAATTGATTGCTGCATTACTTTCTCAAATTCATTTTTAGTTAATCCGTGAGTTCTTTATTGGCAACTAAGTTTACAGAGTGAGTTGGCAATCAGAAACAGGTGCTGAAGGTTCCTACTTGTGGAATATGGTCCTGTTCTTTGTTACAACATAGTCAGTGCTTTCCTTTGCACATTGATTCTTTTTATTAGATTGCTCTTTTTAATGAAATTAAGCATTCTTTGATAAATGTCTGTAATAGATTGTTTTGGTGTAACACAGAGTAGAGCTTCATTTTGCTTAGACAAGGTGTGACTAGTATACTTATTACTACAACTTTTACTGTTTTTGGGGTTGAGCACATACAATGCATAGTTGCCTTTGAAATAGAAAGACTTCCCCGGGTTGACACTTTATGTAGCACTTAGTTGTTGAATTAATAAACAATTAAAGTGACCAACATTTTGGCGCCATTTCCGGGGAAGGCAATCATAGATTTAAAAAGCATTAATGTTTTTCTTTTAGATGTGCAGAGTGCATGAGAGGATGCAAGAAAACTAATCCTACAGGTGGCAAGGGAAAAAGAAGAGGAGGAAGAAAAACTTTTATTGATGAGATTATATCAAAAGTTGAAACTTCTTAGAGGCTAAGCTCTCGAAAGCCAAAGCCTTAGCATTCTCTCCAAACAAACTACGAAATGGAGGAAGTTGTGGGCCCTGAAAAGGTTGGAGAGATAGTAGAGAATACTAAAGAACTAGTAGAAGACATTGAGGAACCAATAGAAGATATTGAGGGGCTAGTAGAAGACATTGAGGAACCAATTCAAGACATTGAGGGACCAACGGAAAACATTGAAGATCAGGCAAGTGCAACAGGGGAACAACCAATGGATGGAAATAATGAAGGACTCTTTGGTGGAGGACAATTAGGAGGAGAGGGAAGAGGCGAGAATTCTTTCTCCATCTTGGGATTTCTTATTGGGGATCTTCCTAGAGGGGCAACTCCCATGAAGAATATCCCACTCTCAGCTTTACCTAACTTCCATGGTTTATCTTCTGAAGATCCTGATGAGTTTCTTTTTGAGTTTGCTATATTGTGTAGAAGTTATGATTATGTTACTAATGCTAAAAAATTGAAGCTATTTCTAGCAACACTAAAAGGAAATGCACTAAGATGGCTTATGAGCTTGGGAGGTCATGTGATCACAACCTGGGAGCAAATGAAGGAGAAGTTTTTGACCAAATATCAAGACTATTGCCGGATGAGAGAAAAAAGGGAGGAACTATTTAAAATGGTCCAAAAGGAGGACAAAAATTTGGAGGACTTTGTGGAAGGACTACGATACAATTTGCAGAGATCCGATCACCCTAATGTAAGTAAATATATTCTTAAAACAATATTATTGAAAGGGGTAAGGGATGATTATTTATACATACTAAATATGCTTGGTAAAGGGGACATATCTAAAGAATCGTTTGATGAAATTGTCAACCTCTGCAAGAGATGTTCAAGAGGAGCTACGAATAAATCAAAAAACAGGGATAATACATATTCAAGAGTCCAAAAATCAGCTAGTGGAGGAGCAACAAGAGCTGAAATAGGTAATATACTTGAGGAATTCAAAACTGAAATGTTAAGTTCTTTTGCTTCACAGATTGATACCTTGCAGGTTAAGAAGAAACAAGTGGAGTCAGAAGCTACTTTGGCTATCTTCTGTCCCAAATGCAGAGATAAACATCCACTAAGGGAGTGCCCATTGGACAAAGTACCAATTTGCACCATTTGTGAGAAGGACCATGAAACTCAACAATGCCCTTCTTTACCGAGAATAAAAGCAGCATTACAACCAACCGATGAGGAAGCTGAAGCAGTTTATTTGTTGACACAAAGAAGCCAATGGCAAGCACGAGGACAAGGTATGAACTCTAATATGCCATTTACATCCTCCAAGCGTTGGAATAATTATCCTTCTTTTAATCAAGCAAATTACCCGCCCTTCAACAAAATGAAATACCCCCCGTTTAATCAGATGAATTTCCCACCCATGTAACAAAAAAATGTTGAAAATGCAACAAGATGATGGAGCTTAGTGAAAAGAAGTCGCCTTCACTAAGTGTGCCCGCTCGCTATCTTTGGCGCAAAGTCTATTTTTAGACTATGTCTATTTTTAGACATATGGATCATGGTCTATGAGTTGCAGGATGCTATTTGTGGATGATTGGTCATGTTGGTAAAAATAGATGGACCTCTATTTTTAGACATATGAGCAGATTCTATTTTTAGACTGCTAGTCTAAATATAGAACAATCGAATATTATTAGCTCTTAATAATATTTGGACTATAAACATTATCTTATCCTCTTGTAGCACTTCAGTTCAAGCTACGGATGTGGCACATGCAGCTGCCAGAAGGAAATACGTGTTTCTTATGGGTTACATGAGTTATTGCATGGAGGACTTTAGTTAGGACTTCAATGATTGAGTTATGTGGAGTTGGATCAGGAGTTGATGGAGTTGTGTTCAGTTTGACTTAGTTGAACTGGTTGTATCTAGTCTAACTGACAAATACACTAGTGTTAAGTGGTGTGAATTAGTTATTAATTAATTCACTAATTATTAACTCATGAATAAACTAAGGAATATATCAGTTAACTCAGTGCATGTACAGTTTAATGGAGACAAGTGTTAGAGATGAGTGAAAGGGCAAGACAGCTGTCAGTTGTGACTATAGTTGTGCATTAGATTTGCACAATCAAGGATTGAGTATTTCCAATGAGGATTGCGTGGTACAGCCAAGGAAATACGAGTTTGGATTAGCCATTCTCATATATTCTCATGCAGGATTGAGCAGTGGAGGCAGGCAAACAGCGGAGGAGATTTGAGCGAGTGACTTGATTCATATCTGAGCTAGTTTGTGTGTAACAGGTGGAGATAGTACTGAGTACTTGTGAGGAGTATTGTACTATACATTGTTACATGTTCTCTATCATCATAATATACAAATAGTTGAGGGGTTTTCAGCTGTATGCTTATGAGAAAGTGGCTTGAGAGAAGGACAAGAGGATTCCTTTGGTGGCTACATATCTCTTAATTAGCTCAAAATCCGTTGTCCTTGGCCAATACTTGTCAAGGAAACTCAACTCAAATAATGTGGAGTGGTCCCAAAAAACTGACTGGGCTTTGAGCGACCCTTGTGGCTATCGAAGCAAAAGCCATGTGGTATTGAATTTTTTCCTTGGAGTGCCCACATGGTTTGATATTTTTAATTGAACTTTGGAAAAAGAAATATTTTTTGATTTTCATGATGTTTCCAGGCAGAAAATATTCATGTGTACATGTTGTTGTGTGACTCTGGGTGTCATCTGACCTGTACAAATGTGTGTACAATTTTTCCATATTAACACCAATACTACATGGTAATGGTCTGGTAGAAGGCATGTCTAATTGTTCTCTGGATTTTTATTTTTGTAAACATTGTCTGTATGGGAAGCAAAATTGGGTGAGGTTATGCTCTAGTGCTAAGTGTTGGCATTATGATATAGGTGTTGTCCTTGATGGCAACTCACTCAGAAGTTTGATACAGGTGATGGCAACTTAATCAGAGGACAGATCTTAGTACAGTAGGTCAAGAAAGAGATATACGCAGGTTGATTGTGACAAAGCAGCGTATATACGCGGATTAGCGGAGCAAAAGGCGCGTACACGTACACACGCAGGTTCATAGAAGGAAAGGCACGTACATGTCGGAAACCATGGTTTTGGTCTGTGGTATTTGATCCATGGTATTTTGGTATTGGTCCATGGTATTTGGTTCAAAATGACGACCGCAGGTATTGGGTCCAAGGTATTGGTTCTACATGGTTTTGGACCATGGTATTGAGAGAAGCCTAACCTATATAAGGAGAAGATCATTAGGCAAAAGGGTAGAGCAAGGAATGGATGCCTGACGAAGTGGGAAGATCTAGTATTGCTGGTTATCGGTTTGTGATGCTTGGCTCGGGTTGGATATGATAGCGAAGGTATAAGTAATTACCTTTAGATCTGTACGTGGGTTGTCTCTGGTGAAAGCGCGAATACACGCAGTTTTGATATAGTCAAGTAGCGCATGCATTATGAGATTTGGTGTTTCAGGTTGCTGTTGATTCTAGTGGCTGTTGCAGAGTTCTGGGCTCTGGTTTGTGTTCTGTGTTTTTGATGACAGGGTTTCAGTGATTCAGTATTGGGTGATTTAGAGATTTATGATACAAGTATAAGTTGATGATTGTATTGCAGCAGTGATTGTTTTGTACTTATGGATTCAACCTGAAAATTTATGAAACGTGGTCCCTGGAAGAAAGAGAAGGTTGTAGCCTTCTGTAGGCTAGTACCTAGTACTAGTATCTTGGCTAGTGCAAGAGCTAAAGGGGGTTGTAGCTCCCTTCCAGGAGAAGCTGGAAAACGAGAGGGGGTTGTAGCTCTCTGCAGGTTGCAGCCTGCGTACTGGTAAAGGACTACACCAGTACATTGTAAAAGAAGTTTCTTATTAAATGAAGAAAGAGATGAATTGCAGCAGGTGGTTTTCACCCACATTGGGTTTCCACCTTATATCCTGGTGTTCATGTATGCTTCTTATTTGTGATGATCTGTACCGTTTTACTACACCTGATTACTGTTAATAAGGTTAATAATGTTCTGATGCATTTACTGAAGATAAGCTAACTGAATCATAAGATTATTGCATGTACACTGGTTGCATTTAACACAGTCGCGTATATACGCGGATACGCTGAACTAAAGCCGCGTATATAAATCTGAGTATGAAAAATGAAAAGTATTTGATTTGATAATACTGATTCACCCCCCCTCTCAGTATTATTTCCAACAATTAGTATCAGAGCAGGTCCTTTTTGAAGAAGCTTGATCGCTTGAAGGAAAAGATCCATCAGTATGGCTAATCCAGAAAGAGAGGCACACATCAGGCCACCAATCTTTGACAGGAACAACTTTACCCACTGGAAGATAAGAACCACAACATATCTACAATCGCTTGGAGAAGAAGTTTGGGGAATCATAGAAGGTGGATACAAATTCCCATCAACAATTCCTACAGATGCAGCAGAGAGAAAGCAATATGAGCTCAATGCCAAAGCTGTTACTGTCTTATTGGGAAGTTTGACACAATCAGAATTTATGAAGGTCATGCATTTCAAATCAGCTAAGGAAATGTGGTACAAAATCATTCTAAGCTACGAAGAAGATGAACAGGTAAAAAGAGCAAAGATTCAAACTCTCAGAATCTGGTATGAAAATCTTAAGATGCATAGTAATGAAAGTATAGCTAATTACTTCCTCTGTATGGATGAGATTGTAAATTGTACGAGGGATTTGGATAAAGAATTTAAGGAAGTTGTCTTAGTTGAAAACGTTTTGAGATCCCTGTCTGCTAAATTTGATTCCAAAGTTTCTGCCATAGAAGAAAAGGAGAATCTGCAGAAAATCACCATGTCACAGCTTCACGGAATCTTAACTGCTTTTGAGATGCGAAAAGAGGGACCATCAAAAGCCGCATTCGAAGCATCAAGATACATGTCAGAGGAAGAAGATGAGGTAAATTTTTTCAAGAATCTTGAACGGGGAACTGGACAATTCAAAGGTAAGCTACCTTTCAAATGCTTTTCATGTGGTAGAGTTGGTCACTACACTGCTAGATGCCCTCATAACAAAGGAGAGATGTCTGAAGAAGGTAATAAAAGCTATTATACCCATGTTAAAAGTAATGACTCATTCAATGGTAGTGAAGACATTAGAAGTCTCATGGCATATGAAAAGAAGAATGCAGAAACTGAAGAAGTTACCAAATTAAACGAACAATTGGAGATAGTAACCAGGGTAAGGGAGAAATTGCAGGATATAGTAAAAGATCAGAGCATAACAATTCAGAGACTTGAATCAAAGATCCTCTCTCTAAAAGAAGATCTTGAAAAATCAAAGGAGCAGAACAGAGAAGCTCTTGAAGAACATGAAGTGATCAAATTAAAGCAAGAAGTGGAAGAAGGAAGAAAAGCTGAAGAAGACCTAAGGAAACAGTATTTGGAAAAGGAAGAACAACATCAGGTTGAGGTAAATATCTTAAAAGGTAAATTAGAAGAAAAGGATAAATTGTTGCGATTTCAAAATTGTACTAAGATTTTGGATGATATTCTTGGTAGTCAAAGATCTCCTAGTATCAAAACTGGTCTAGGCTTTTATGAATCTGTTGAAGGTGAATCTAGCTTACAAGGTGAGGCAAGAAACTCTAATGAGAAATCTGAAATGCACAACGAAGAGATGAGAAGAAAACCCCATCAACAGCCAAGGAGAGAAATTCTTCAAAGGAAATTTTTTACTCCTCCACTGAATAATGTTGAATGTTATGTATGTCGTAATCTTGGACATGTTGCAACTAGATGTAGAAGTAGAATGGTTCAAGACCATCACAAAAGATCATCACATCCCAGGTATTTCAGAGGATATTGCTTTGCCTGCAATGCATATGGACACAAAGCAATTGATTGCAATAGAAGGAACATGAAATATGTAAGATGTTATACATGCAAAAAACTTGGACATAAAGCAATGGAATGCAGGAGCAAATTCCAAAATTCAAAACAAGAGGACCATACATTATCACAGACAGAATTAGAGACAGAAAGATGTGACATTACTCAGTTAGCTGACATAACAGACACATGGGAAACTGAAAGTGAAGAAATTCAGTATTCCATCTTGCATACGTTGATATAATGAAGATAAGTCGTGTATATACGCGAGTTACAGGCTGCAGAGTCACGTATATGAAGAACAGAAGAAAGGGTAGCAGAACAGACCCAGGAAATGGTTCGGTCATGATATGAAATGGTTGGCACAGGCTCAGGGGGAGCATATACTTCAAATAATGCATTGTTGGCATTGTGGTTAGAAGTTGTTGATAAATTTTATGAAGCTAAATGATACATCTTGCTGTTTGATCAAAGGAATGGTATTGCAAGTCATATATGATGAATGATAGTTATGGTTTTGAATGAATTGCTGGTCTTAAAACTTGCATTTGCTCAGAGGGAGCATGGATGGATTGATACAACTTGGCATATACAAAGGGGAGCTCAATTAGAAACTTCAGCATGTACTCAAGGGGAGTATGGACAGCAGAAGGTATACCAAGGAAGAGAATATCTTGGTCCACCCTTTTCCCTTGATGTCAAAGGGGGAGAGTGTCATGGTGTGGTGGTTGCCATCAAGTCCAAAGGGGGAGATTGTTGGCATTATGATACAGGTGTTGTCCTTGATGGCAACTCACTCAGAGGTTTGATACAGGTGATGGAAACTTAATCATATGACAGATCAAAATGCAGTAGGTCAAGAGAGAGGTATACGCAGGATGACCGTGATGAAAGTGCGTATATACGTGGCTTAGCGGAACAAAAGGTGTGTATACATATACATGCAGGTTCACAGAAGGAAAAGCGCGTACATGGTTTTGGTTCGTCGTATTTGGTCCATGGTATTTTGGTATTGATCCATGGTATTTGGTTCGAAATGACGACCCCAGGTATTGGGTCCATGGTATTGTTTCTACATGGTTTTGGACCATGGTATTGAGAGAAGCCTAACCTATATAAGGAGAAGATCATTAGGCAAAAGGAGTGCAAGGAATGGATGTCTGACGAAGTGGGAAGATCTAGTATTGCTAGTTATCGGTTTGTGCTGCTTGGCTCGGATTGGATATGACAGCGAAGTCTGAAAATTGATGAAACGTGGTCCCTGAAGAAAAGAAGGTTGCAGCCTTCTGTAAGTCAGCACCTACGTACTAGTATATCCACTAGTACAAGAGATAAGGGGGTTGTAGCTCCCTTCCAGAAGTAGCTGGAAAACGAGAGAGGGTTGTAGCCCTCTGCAGGTTGAAGCCTGCGTGCTGGTAAAGGACTGCACCAGTACATTGTAAAA
>APFE030958800.1:25526-103559 GCA_000404065.3 Pinus taeda
CAATAGTTCATCAGCATCCTTCCATCCCTCTTTCTTGTTCATAACAAAGGGGCCTAACTGGTCTCTGAGTTTCAATTGGGCCTTTTTCTTTGTGCTATGGAAGTGACTCAAATCTGAATTGATGAATTGCCTGAAATATTCCAGGGCAAACAGTCTCATTGGCACATATCTGGGCAGCCTGTAGGGGCATAGCTCACAGCCATATATCCTCATAATAGTGTGATTCTGGTAAAAGTACCAGTCACCTATTTTATAGTTTTTGGAGAGTTGAAGTATTTTTTGCATATCATGTGTCAGTCTAGGAGGAGGAGTTCTCATCAAGAGAGAAGAGACTGGGTATACAAATAAATAAACAAACTCACAATAAGAGTAGGGAGAGCTGCGAACATCATGAAAGATTGGGGTCCAAAAAATCACAGACATCCTTTCCCCTTTATGGTCCAATTTCCTAATGGGGAATTGGAAGATATCTGGCTGGTAATATAAAAATAGATGATAGATATAGGAAGAATATTTGAAGATTCCCTCCCTATCTAGCCTCAACAATTGGTCATGCATCTTGTTGGCAATAAACTTGGCATAGTTGTATTTGACAGCAGTGGGCTACCCTGGGGTGAAGATAGACATCATAACCAGTATGGTTTCATCAATATGCTCACTTGTCTTGAACCCCAATACAAAAGATATCATATCTACCACTAATCTACCCATTTCAGTGAAACGGGCATAGTGAAAAGGAGGTGGCTCCTTAGGCTGGCTATCTACTCTCATGAACACTTTGGCAGTTCTGATTATCTCTGAGCTAGAGAGTTTGGGACCTTCATCCAGCAAGTACTTCATGGTAAGAGTAAACTGGAGGTGGGTTGGTTTGAAGTTCAACATCTGATTTATAGAGTCAGGAGTGATATAAAAAAGAGTAGTCCCAGATGGACTCTTAACTGCCCTGTTTGTTAGCTCATAGTTCTCACAACAGAGGTGAATGATCTCAGGTAATATATTCACAGAGGGGAGGTAGTATCTGGGTAGATTTGATTTCCAAATTCCACAAACATCATCTTGATTTAAGTAACTATTTCTGAGCTCATAGACTGCTTGAAGATGGTTTTGGTAGCCTACTAGGTCTTGGATTAGATAATCTCTATCAGCCAAGGGCAAATGTTCCAACTCTTTGTGGGGTGCATTGAGAGGAGTGATGTTTAAGGCCACTGGCCCTTCCATGGCTAAGCTCTGTTGCTTTTAAAATTGGAACTTTTGACTCTGTGCAGGCAAAATGGGCACAAAAAAGGCTCTGTGGATTTCTCCGAGATTTTCACCGTTGGAACTGGTTTGTTGGCTTCAATTTAGCTATGTGGATTGAAGTTAGTTATAGAAACAGGAGCTATGGCCTTTTTTGGCACAATGGGCTACAATTATGGGCAAAAGACAGCTTTGGGGGTTTCTTGGAGAGTTTACAGGGCCGAACGAGCTCAATTTTAGCTCACTGTGTGGATTTATGGTGAATTTGGTAGCTCAGAGGCTTATGAGGGATTTTTGGGCAGCAGCACAGTGTTCTTCTTTTCAAATTTATAGGTTCTGTGGCCAATTTTACATAAAAAAGCAATGAAAAATAGGGTCGGGGGAAAATTTTCGTACATACCTGTTTTCTCGGTGGAATGGCCAATTTGCAGGTGACCAGGTGAGCCGAGGGGCCGAGCTTTGTAATAAACTTGCTGGTTGGCGGAATTGAACGGTCAAAAATAGTGTTCTACACGTAATTTTGCATGCACAAGTCGCTTGGAGAAAACTAAAGTAAGTGGTAAAAACAAACGTTTTCACCCTTTTTACCTGAAAATTTGACTTTGGCGGGTTAGGGGCACTTTTTCAGATGACGTCAGCATGACATCATTTTTTCGTGTAGCGGGGTACAGATGCTAACATGGCAGGTGACGTGGCATATGACGTGGCGGGTGACATGGCGGATGACATGGCAGGTGACATCATCAGGTGATGTGGGCATGACGTCAGCAGGGAGGCGGGCAGGCGGTAAGTGGTATTCCCCGCACCACTTTTGGGGGGAAGTGGTTTCAAGGGAGGGGGCTCTGAACACACCGGGTGCTTGACACATGCCCTCGGTACGGCGGAAATACCACCCATCCCCCAAACACTATTGTTCGACAATTTGGGGCTTCCGAAATCGCCGACCACCGTCGGATATGGAAGTGCCAATTAGATGGTTGGCAGGCGATGAAGGTGGCGGTTAGTTAGCAGTGGGGGACCCGCTTTAATTTTTGCGGATTGTAATGTTTTATGGTGTATTTTCGGACTTTGGAAAAGTGGGTTTTTGGGGGAAAAATGCAGGTTTCAGCTATTTTATTTAGCCATAGGCCAAACAAGTCCCAATGGGCACGTGGAGGGTTTTTATTGGCCCCCGGTGGACCAATAACTCCCTAGCAAAATTTAAAATATCGCTATAGTTAGCCAAGGGTCGGGGTATTAGATTTTTTAGGGTCTTTTGTGTTTTTATACATATTAGGGGAGGGGAATGTAAATAGGAGCTATATAATAAGGTTATTAGGTTAATATGATTATGGGGGATGGGTTTGTATGTGTTGTGGAGGTAAATCCCCTCTGCGGACAGAGGCGATCCCACTAGCCCAAATGGGGTCTAGCAACAATCAAACAACGCTAACACGTAGGTTCCTAATTGCAAATTAAAGACCGATGATGAGGGCCTACCTCGAATCCAACGCTAGTACTTGTAGAAGAGCCGTCGCTTCCGTTCTTTCGCTCCAGCTGGTCACAATCCCCACGATCCTTGTGAACGGACACCTACACATGCAAAGAACGACACAAATACAAGCATAAAATCCAATAGATGCAACTATATATTAGTCAGAAAGGATATAAATCAAACATCATGATAAAGACAATAAGAGTGGAACCATAATGATAGTTGTCTATTATTATTGATAAACAAAGAAGAATACAATCAAGAAACAAGGCAAGTTCCAAGCCGTTCAGTTCGTAAACCAAACCGGAGATGGACTGAAGTGGTGTTGATCTACTTTGTTAATGCGGAGCAATAGAATTTTGAAGGCTATATGGCCATACTTCAGGCTCCATCTAAAGTTTACAAATCAAACAACAAGACAAAACAAGCAACAAGACAAAAATCCAACTCCCCTGCGGAGTCGCCAAATTGTTGTTGAGGTAAATCCCCTCTGTGGACAGAGGCGATCCCTACTAGCCCAAATGGGGTCTAGCAACAATCAAACAACGCTAACACGCAAGTTCCTAATTGCAAATAAAAGACCAATGATGAGGGCCTACCTGGATTCCAACGCTAGTACTTGTAGAAGAGTCATCACTCCCATTCCTTTGCTCTGGCTGGTCACAATCCCCACGATCCTCGTGAACGGACACCTACAGAACGACACAAATACAAGCATAAAATCCAATAGATGCAACTATATATCAGTCAGAAAGGATATAACTCAATCATCATTACAAAGACAATAAGAGTGGAACCATAATGATAGTCGTCTATTATTATTGATAAACAAAGAAGAATACAACCATAGTTTTGACATCAAATCCTCCTTTGGCTGGGTGATCAGCAGCACATGCCTTGCAAAGCTTTTTGGGAATGGGGAGCAAGCCTCTCTCTCCTTGGTTACTTGGATAAGAACCTCCTCACTTAGGATTTAGCCTCATGGGAATGAATAAGGCTTCTTGTAGCATGAACTTAGCAATTCTCAGACTTTGAGACTTAGAATTTTGGAACTTGGAGACTAGAACCACTAACTCGCTTGTCAAAGGAAAAAGGATAAGCTTTTATAGATAGAGGAGAAGGAGTTAGGATCATCCACAAGATTCATGGGATTAGCTTTATCACTAAGAAACTTCCATGAGAGGTGGAGAACTACTTCCCTTCTATGGAGATTCGAAGCCCAACTGAATTAACTCAAGATGGAATCAGTTCATGGATAGGTTAGGAAGAACCTTCGTAAGTTTGTTTGTTAAAACTTTACCCAACTGGGCTGGCGCGAGTGTGACTCTGAGACAGAGCGTTAGCTAGCGCGCCCTCTTTGGAGGATTTCCCCCGTTGGCGCGAGTGATACACAGTGGAACCGCGCCAATGGAAAAAGGGCTATTTTTATGGGTATTTTGCAGAAGTTGTCTTCAGGGCATATTAAATACATACTCAAGGGGATACAATGCAAGTGTTTTCAGGTTATGTCACTTCTTACAGGTCTTGGAATAAGTCCTCCAATGTGCAGGAGAAGGGGTAACAGGGACGGTGACAAATTACTGTGTAATAGTATGGTTTAGGCTAAGTTTTATAGAGTGAAAAATTAGGCCAAGGGGGGAATGAAAGGATGACAAGTGGTGAAGTTTAGGAAACTTTGGCAAAATGGAATAAAGACTTTTTACACAAGAAATGTGGCTTGTTTTTCCTAGGTGAAAACACATTTTCACTTAGCTTTTCCATGGGATGAAGTGGTCTAAAGGTAATGAGCAGATCCCATTGCCCTTTGGGGGGAATGTTAGTAAGTGTTTCTTAGGAAAATGGAGAGGGGAATTAGTCATGCTCCATTTGTTTTGTAGCCACCTTGCCATGGTACTTTATGATTTTATGAGATGGCAACTTGTTCCAAAGGAGAAAATTTCCCACAACCCATGCTTCTATACCATCAAAACTGCCTACCCAACCTAGTATAGCTAACATTTTCTCTTAATTTTCATTGGGTGCACTTGAACTAGCAACCCCTGATTCTTCTCTTTTCTTTTAGTTGCCCTTCTATCTAAGTCTACCCTTATTTCTTCCAGGGCTCAGATTAAGCCGTTGAGACCCTTTGCTTCTCTGCCTAACTACTTGTCTACCAAGCTTAAACTGTTTGTGCAGACCTTTATTCTCTAGTCTAAGACATGTAAATTCAAACATGATCTAGCCAGGATTAGACTGTCTGGCTATTCATCAATTGTGATAGGAGTCAACCACCTATACATAGTGAAATTCTTCAAAATATGGAACCTTTGCAGCATGAGAAGGATGAACATATTTGGCACTTCTCCGTCAATCATGAAAAATGAAACCTATTGGTATAGGAAGCTAACACACCCTTTGGCTGGGACACGTGTCACTATCTTTCCCTCTTTGGACACTTGAAAATTTTAGAACTGCATGTCGTGTGTCCTTCATACTACCATGTCATGATGATGTTAGTTTCCCCGTGCATCAGATCCACCCATGTTCTACCATGTGTCAGTTATCAGAACCAATCTTATGTTTTCATGTGTCCAATTTGAGGAGAGAGAAAAGGCCCTACCTGCCCTTGGTTTTTTGTTGATTTCCTTTGTCACATTTTCCAAGGAATTCCCAGTGATTTACAACTTTATAAGGTCTCCTTCTTCTCTTTCTTGATCACTAGGTGATGCTTCTTGATGTGAGTAGATATATTCTTGGAATGGAGTCTCACCAACATTTTCTGCGAGGTCATTAACCTCTGGAATATTTTGATCATTGAAATATGCACAACAATCTTCAAATAGAGCATCTGATGGCCATAATATTTAGCAATAATGATTGAATTCCATATGAAAACTCTTTAAGGAAGATATGTTTCCACGAGGTATTGTTTTATACCAAATTCTACAATCATCTTCTAAAGAGTACATGAACAACTTCATTTGCATATCTTCAAAAATAATACCCTTTTGTTCCATGCATTCACAAAAATCCTTAAGATGTTGGTTTGGACTTCTATTTTTGCTTCCACTGAATCTATGCAAATATGTATTCCATTCACGAAATGAAGGGACATGATTGGGAAAACTAGCAATAGAAGAAAAATCCAATGGGGAAAATTTCTTGGCCAAGAATGCAGGAAGGGCCATTTTAAAAACCCGCCTAGGTGAGTGATCTCAAGTTCAAATGCAGGGAAATTATCAGTTTCTTTAGCATCAAAGAGAGTATGAGATTGCTTGAAAGTTAGGGTAGTCAAATAGAGATATAGAGAGTGGATTCACCAAGATGTTTAGATAAAAATATATACAATGGAGTCGCGAGGACATTTAACATAAAATTGAAACAATGTATTAACCTAGGTAAGGGATCTTCAACCCATACTTCCATTTCTCACCTAACAGAGGGAATGTAAATATTTTTTGTACCCAAGCAAAGGTATTTTACAATTTCATACCCCTGACAACGGTGCCAAAAAGATGTTGTAGCTTTTTCTAGCACTAGGAACACAAGTGCTTCAGGAGATGGGAAAGATTCCTAGAGATAGCCTCTAGGTTGTTTGTAGACCAGTGCCTAGGACATCTTAAAAGAGTGCTTGACAAATTTTAGAGTAGAGACTTACAACACCTTAGTTGTGTCACAGAAATACAAGCGAGTTTGATTTAGAATCATTCATAAAGATACCAGTTAGAAATAAGTTTGTACATTGGAGTATTCAATAGATAATATTGAATTTTAGATGGCCAAATCAGATTAAGAATAAGCAGCATGTTTAATTGTTGAAACAAAGATAATGGGAGGAGATGGTAGAGGAGGAGTCTTGTTGGCCGGATAAATCAATCTTACGGACAAGGCTGATCTCCCTAGTATCGAAAGATATCTAGCAACAGGCAGGACAGGCAAATATACCTTTCTCTAAACATATTGTGATTCATTAATAAAAACTATAGAGATGTTTAGACCCTACCTTAGTCCAATGCTAGTTTGTAGCAGCCATCCTTCAACTGTCTGAAAGAGTTTCCTTTTGAGAACCTATAATCACAAACAAGCACACATCAAATAACACCTACATAGCTAATATAATAAATCATGTTCATTATGGTGATCAAGGAATCCATAAAATAAACCATAAAGCACAGCTTATTGAGAAAAATAAAATTATTTGTATTAACTTTGAAATAGAAGAACCTTACCACCTTTGGTGCCTTGATGTTGTACAAGCTCTTCCCAGGGTTCGAAACAGGAATCTCCTCTACTTTGACAAGCCTCACACTCTTCCAAATGAGATCAAAGAGGTATGTAATCTCTCCTCACAAAAGCTCAATTAGGAAGACTAAGTTCTAGTAGCATTTCACCTCAAAAATATTCAGCTTTCAACCTCTCAAGTAACCAGCCCAATGCTTCATTTTATAGTGCAAAGGAAGGAGGTTACAGGTCCACCTATGAAGGGATAGAGTCCATCTTCAAAGGGATAAGCTCCTCACATCAAGGTATGGGATGCATGAACCTTAAAGGAGAAAACTTGCCACTTCAAGATTCCTTCCAGAAGCTTCTAGAAATGACTCAGAGTGAGTTTTTAAGAATATACTTGCACCTTTTTGACTTTTACAGGGATCCACACCCATAACATAGAGACAGAGCGGTCAAGTGCATAGGGGACATGACCTTTAGGTGTGGGACCACAGGTAATGCTAAGAGAAAGTGTGGAACCAGAGTTTTATAAACTTTTGAGGGCTTTCTCTTATTTTCAAGGCTTGATATGAAGAACTAAGGCTTAAGACTTGCAAAAGAGGAAAGTATGAGTGATAATGGACTCACACAAATTGCAGAATGTCAAGGTGACAATTTTTGTGCAACAGATTGCCCCCTAAAGTGTGAAGTCTGTAATAGATGAAGATAGAATTTGTCATCTAAGAAGAGTGAAGTACTTTATCATTTCAAGGATCATCCTGTGGACACCCCAGTCGGAACCTATAAAAACATTCAATGAAAAATATATATATGTGAACATATCATCACTGAGGTAGGAATTCCCATGCTCAGATCAAAACTGACTAGAAACTAACTAAAATGCTCTGATACAGGAATGATTTTGTAATACATCACGAGTATAGACATATGTAGACATAGTATGGGTGCAGCCATCTGTTCATGAATAGTCCATTGTATAATGAATAAAAAAAATTCTCATAGCCTGGATGGTAGAAACTAGATCCAGGGTCTTGATTTCTACTTCTCGAACTAGTACGATTCTATCCATGTGAATGAATGTGTCGAAGTCGAACATGGTAGAAACCACTTGATTACCAGTCAATGATGTGAACTGTTAACAAGTGTGAGAGAAACCACCAGTAATTTCAATGGTTGTCAAAGTACTCAGTACAATCCATGAAATGTTAATAGATGAGCTGATGTCGAACATGTCATAAAATCCTTTGGTCGAAGGTCAATGATGCAACCTGTCGTTGAAGGTGAGAAACCTGCCATTAGGGCATGTAGATTCCAAGGTACTGATGATTTCTAGATCATATTTCTAGATAATGAGTTGAAGTCGATAGAAATCGATCTGTCGTAGGCAAGCCTACAACACGAAATCATAGATCAAGTTTTGAAGAAATATATTTGGCAAGGACTAACTCAGGGATGGTCAAAATGGATGACGGATATTTTGCATATGAATGGTTTATTTGAACTGACCTCTTGAACACATAACGACACTACAGATGGTTTGGTGACAATTCACCCAAAGCTAATACCCAGAAACTGGCTAAAGACTTTCAATATGGTTTGATTAACTATTAGGCAAAGGATTTCTTAGCCCAGGTGAACAAAAAGTGTCGTGTTCATGAGTGGTTAACTGCTTTTCTAAAACACAAAGTATAACAAACAGGTTCATTTTTCTCTCTTTTCCCCCACCATTTTTGGTAAGTACCTCTTTATTTTTGACAATCTAGAGGAGGATAACATTTGCTTGGTTATAAGCTCATCCTTCGGATGAGTCCAACTTAGTTTAAAATTCGAACCCTAAGAAGTAGTGGTTTGTTCCTGTTTAAAATTGAACAAGTCCTTAACAATTAAATTTTAACAAGTCCAGTATAGGGAAAACTCAAAGTACTTTTTATAATTAGTGGCTCCGATCTGAAAAAGTAAAAAATCGATCGAAGACATGTTGTTTTAAAACCAATATCTAACTTGAAACAACAAAAGTCTGACGATTTTTTCATGTTTATACGGTCAAAAAAGAGTTGTAAGTGGACCGCCTTTTTAATCCTGTTTAATGAGTTAAAAAAGGAAAACTCGGCAATCTTTTCATATTTTATGAGTCAGAAAAGAGCTTAAAGAGGACTCCAATGTTTCGCTTTTTCGTAAATTTTGAAAGAGTTCAAAAAAGTGATAAAAGTACTCTTTGTTGAAAATGATCAATTTTCCCTGAAAAATCCAATATTCTGCACAAAAACTCAAAACATTACTCATACATGTTTAAGATAAATAAATTGCATCAAAAAGTTTCATTTTTAAAGTGAAAAATAAATAAATTAAAAATTCATTTATTCAAAAAAGCTTATTAAAAGGGCTTTTGTAAATTCATTTTTACCGTTTGACTTCAGAGTGAGAAGTGAGAGCTTTCAGGTAAGAAACTTCCTGTGAAGATTGCAGAAAATCCATCTGTTGGAATCGAAAACTGTCAGTGCCAAGTAATCCACATCATCCTTATCTTGCATTTCAACCATTTTCATTTTGTTTTAGGGCTTAAAAAATGTTTTTTTAAGGAAAATTTGATTTAGAAAAATGCTCATAGGGCTCCGCAGGTACAACATGCGGCCCCTGCAAACCCCGACTTTTTTCTACAAAGGAAAAATTCGTGGGTCCACACCTGTTGCTTATGACAAGTGTGTACCTATGCACTGTCCATAACTAGCGGATGCGGACCCCGCTAAATAGGTTTTAAAAGTTCAAATTTCTCCATTTCCGCCCAAAATTTTTTGAACTAAATTGTTCTAATACATCCTTTTTTGCAATGTAGGACATACAAAATGCTTATATGGCGGGAATGCGAGCATGAGGATGTGGACCTTGCCGCAATAAATTATCAACCCACGTTGGATGCATTGAGAGCATACGGACTGTTTAAATTCTGGGCCATACCCGACATGAGGGCCCAAGTAGACTTCTTGCAATGGCTGGTAGACAGGTGGAAAATGTAGGACCAGTGTTTCATGATTGGTGGCCAACGGCTCAAAATTGAGCTAGAGGACATATATTTTTTGACTGGTTTGCCCAAGAAGGTGAATGATTATCTATTTTCGAGACTAGGCCAGTTGGCCAGTCTGTTGCTAGTCTCTGATTGGAGTTTTGCAATGATCAAACAGAGGACAAACGGATCGATACTAAAACTATCGCTCGTCATGAACTTAACGTTATTGAATTCACTATCACCAGACTATGCGGGAGTGCAACATTGAATGTAGCTACCAGATCCCAGATGCAAATGATAGTAGACTGTTATCGAGGTACCATCTTCAACTGGTGCGAAGCTATGTTGGTGAGTGTAAAAGGCCAACTAACTAGAGCAAAGAACGGAAAACTAAAAAACTTTAGATATGGTTTTCTAATCGTGAGCTTTGGTCTAGAGAGGGTCCCTATGTTGGTCCCACAGCGGCTTTCTATTGAGGCTGAACTTCCTCTAAAGCCTAGGATAATGCATTGGGTTGCAGTGATGGCTCGTCATCCTGAGGAGGGTTCAGAGGTTGTTTGATTTCCGCCTGAGTATTTTTGTTGATTGAGAAACCAAATTTTTGTGATTCAGTATTTTCCATATGTTAGGATGGATTATCGTGGTGACCCAAACATGATTATTCCACTAGGAGAGTAGTGGGATGATTCAGGTAAAATCATTCTCAACATTTTCTAAGTTTTAATTTTTTTTTATTTTTTAAATTATCCAAAACTGATAATAAAAAGTTTTAAATGCAGATGTGGGTCCACGGCAACCAGTCGCTCTCCAGCCCTACGAGAGGAGACACCCAGTTGTAGCAGTACCAGACCCACAGGACCAATCTACAGATACCCTGACCGAATTAGAGAATTATCTAGAGCATTTGACAACAAATATTCTAGAGACTGGCATAGATGATATTCCACTTAGGTTACAGCAATATGTGATTGGGGTCCCAGGACCTTTTAGGAGGTTCCTTTGTAGGGTGGCCCGAGCAGTGGTTTCTTATCGTGATCATCACCAGGGATAGGATGATCACTTTTGTAGACTCATACGACATTTTATGTCTTTTTGTATTATCATTTTTTCTGATCATAAGGTGTTTTTCAACCTATGATCAAAGACAATGTATATTTAACACACTTCTATGGTATGATATATCACTATTACTTGCTATCTTGTATAACATGTTATGGAATGTCTTAAATTTACTGTTTCGATTATTGCAAAATGTTTATTTAACATATGAGAAACAACTGCATCTGCTAATGTATTTAAATATCTTGGAATATGCTGATATTCAATGTAGTCAAATTCACGTTCCAAGAGATGAACTCTCAAAAATAATCTTAATAACAATGGATTTCTAATGGCATAAACTCTGTTAAGCTATAATACAATGAGTTCATAATCTAACCTAGTAGTCAAACTCCGAATCCCAAATGAGATGGATTCAGATAATAACTCAATCACTACACTAAACTCTGCAATGTTATTCATTGTTTGATCGAGGCTTACCCCATGCATAGATACTAACCCATTAGAGGGTGAATAGATAACCCAAGCTATGAAAGAAATGTTTTGTGTTTTATGACAAGCACCATCAGCAAAACCAATGTATATTTGAAGAGACGTCGACATCCGCAATATCAAGAGTAAAATCAAGATAAGTAGGAATAATGATAAAAGCACTCTCTAAACTAGGCACACATTTCTAAGCTAAAACACACCAGCTAGAAAGAAACTAATCTAACAAAAATTTCCATGCCAAGGTTTTAAGCATAATATCTCTTCAGATAAAGCCCATTTCTGGGTTTACCCAAAGAGACACCGTCAAAATCTACCAATTCATAGGCCTCTTTTGCCAGCTTTCGCTTAACAATATAAGGACCATGCCACATAGGTACAAATATTCCATCCCTTAGCTTATCATTTTCTTGATTGTATAGTAAGACTAGGTCTCCTTCTGAAAAATTACGAGGTGTAACATTTCGATTGTGCTGAGATTTTATTTGTTTTTCATGAGTCTCGATTGCTAATGCAGCATTGCGTCGATTCTCATCTAACTGAGCTAAGTATAACAAATGTTTCTCCTCTTCGGAAGTGGCTAGGATTAATTCTATGGCTATTTGCAATGACGGAATTTCGCATTCAATAGGTAACACTACTTCCAAACTGTAGACCAGTTGAAAAGGAGTGAAACCAGTTGATGTTTTTACTGAGGTTCGATATGCCCAAAGTGCTGGAAATAACATGTTATGCAAATTTGACCTATGAATACCAATGATTTGTTGGATCATAGTGACTAGAACTTTATTGATAGCTTCAACCAGACCATTAGCATGTGGGTAATATGGAGTAGAACTATCATGACGCAGGCCAAGTTGATCTGTCAATTCAGTCATCATGAACTTTCGAAAATGACTTCCATGATCAGTAATAATAGCTTGAGGAACACCAAATCTAGAAATTATATGATTGAAAACGAAAGTTGCAGCAGTTTTTCCATCTACCAAAAATGTAGGCATTGCCTCGGCCCACTTATTAAAATAATCTACCGCAAGGATGATATACGCATGCCCCCCAGCCGAGTGAGCGTTACATGTAATAAAGTCGATACCCCACTTTGCAAAAGGACCGACAACAATTATAGGGTGGAGAGGAGCGGGTGGAGCAGGCATCTTACAATAAAAAATTTGACATTGTGGCATTTCTGGACTCCATAGATACAATCTTTGAATAAGGATGGCCAAAAATAACCAGCGCGCAATATCTTTTGGGTTGTGGCATACCCAAACATATGACCGCCACATGCTCCAAAGTAAAAGTCATTTGGAACCTTTTCAACTTCTTCATGAGTTAGACAACGTCGAAAAATAGAATCTGCCCCACGACAATAAAGTGTATCACCAATAATATTGTATTGTTGGGATTGGAAACATATTTTCCATCGCTGATATCATGAGATTTCAGGCCGAAAAGACTGGGTTTGGAGATAAACAATGATATCTCCATACTATGGATCAAGAGTACCTATAAGAAATAACGATTCATTCGCAATGGGCTCTTCCGCCACAGTTTCAGTATCAGTATGCGGGAAATCACACATCAATTCCGCAAAAACCAAAGATTTCTTTGCCTTGGATTTTTCAAATTCCAAGTCAAATTCCTGCAGGATAACTATCCATTTGGAATACTTGCCCCCTAGTAATTTTTTTGTCAAGATATAAATCATAGGGTTACAGTTAGAAATTACTGTGGTTTTGCATAATAAGATGTAGTGACGAAATCTTTGGACAGCTTGAACAGCTGCCAAGGCCAATTTCTCCACATGCAAATATTTAAGCTCAATCAGATTCAGAGTTTGACTAAGATAGTAAATCACATGTTCACTATTGAATTCATCTTCCTAAACTAAAACCATCCCAATGGTGGAATGAGAAGTGGCGAGGTACAAAAAGTAATCCTAGTTGTAGTTGGGAGAATGTAATAACGATGCATGGGTCAACACGTGTTTAAGTGCATCAAAATATTTGTCAGCTATCTCATCCAAAAAGAATGGAGTATTCTGTTTCAACAACCCGGTAAAATCTTTCGTTATCTTGGTGTAGTTAGGAATGAAACGACGTAAAATGTTTTCTTTCCCTTGCAAACTTTGGAGTTGGTGAAGAGTCGAAGAAGGAGGTAATTTGACAATAGCTTCAACCTTTGAGGGATCGACACGAATGCCAGCTTTCGAAATGACAAATCCCATTAAATGACCCATTTCTATACAAAAAACACATTTGTGTGGATTCAGCCTAATTCGATAATGCCTACATCTCATAAAGATTGCTCATAAATGAGTGAGATGATCGGCTCTACGCAATGAATGGGCAGGTAAATCATTGAGATAAGGCTGCACAATGTGCTTAATGTCATGAAATGCATAAGACATAGCCCTTCGAAAATTTTCTCCAGTGTTCTTCAATCCAAAAGTTAATTTGCAATAAGCAAATGCCCCCATGGACAAATGAAATTCAGTTTTGGTTGATCAACAGGGAGTATGTTGTTTTGATTGTAATCGGAAAAACATCCATAAAGGAGAACATTTCATTGTTGGCACAATCATCAATAATTTGATCGATATAGGGGGTTGGATAATTGTCTTTAGGAGAAGCTCGATTAATATCCCTATAATCGATACATATTCTTATCGTTCCTTGCTTTTTGTTAACAAGAATAATATTCGATACCCAATCTATTAAAGGAATTGAATAAATGAAACCTGCTCGAAGTAATTTCTCAACTTCAACTTTAATAGCAACAGCTTTTGCACGGATGTATCTCACGCAAACATTGCCGAACAGGTTTAGCCTCCGGGTAAGTTTTAATTTCATGGACAAAAATTGATGGATCGATTCCTAGCATTTCTTCATATGTCTAGGCAAACACGTCGCAGAATTCTTGAAATAGGGCTTTATAAGTTTGGATTTCATTGTCCATATAGGAAGCACCTATATGAATGTTTTCAATAATTCCGGGTTTAACTGAAATTCCAATAGGAACCGTTTGAGAGATATTTCCCAAATTTAACTCAGAATCAAGATGTTGCAATGGATTTTGTGGTTCTTTGACATAGTTGGTGGTAAAAATAGATGAAAAATCATTTTCAAAATGATCAAGCTCAGGTAAAAATGAAGATCAATGACGAAGATCTTCCCATGGTAAATCATCAACAGACAAAAGTTCACGAATTTTTTCATCAGTATGAATAGGAACAGAAAATCTTGTTGAAGCTGAGGTTGATATTAAAAGTGATTCCCCATGGACCACATTCATTGGATCAGTTTCGGTTGAACAAGAGTCAGAAAACGAATGTACTTCCTGATATGCAATTTCAAAGGGACTTAAAGGCATCGCATTACCAAATGAATCCACCTAAGAATCAGAAGGTACGATCCAAGGATCATCAAAAGCAATAGTGTTCGATGAAATCATATGAATAGTTGCAATAGAAGGCTATATGTTAGGAGGAGGGAAAGGAAAAGTTCCTAGTAAACTAGAATCTTTAATCAAACCTACCCCAACATCCTTGTAAGGGATAGTTGTTTTACCGACATGTTGAATACTATCTGAAGAGGCTGGATCAGATGAAAAATAAGTCAGCTGGTCTATCGTAATGATCTTTCCATTATGAGGAAACTTGATAAGCCAAAAGATCGATGAAACAACAGTAGTCATAGTGTAAGACCAACTGCGACCCAAGAGAAGGTTGTAATTTAGAAGGGCATCAACCACTTCCACATCTAGATTTACAGTTTTGCCTTCAACCCCTATAGGTAAATCCTGCAAAATGCTAAAAGGATGGAACCCTTGGCCATCAAAAGCCTTTAGAATCATCAAGGACTGGTTGAGTGTTAGAGGACCAAGCGATCTCCAACACTGGATCGACATAATACACGTAGAAGCCCCCTCATCAATCACAGTCTGAAAGCAAGGTCTGTTTTTGATTGACACTGGAATCTGGAAAGACATTTGATGAGGTAGGCGAGGTGTACTATTCTCTAAATCAAATATTATTAGCTTTGAATCCTGAATATCAACAGCTGCTATAGCCGACAATAGTAATTTACACTGTGTTTGGCATGATTGCAGTACCTCCAAGGCCGACATTGTTGAAGGGGAAATATCTAAGTCTTCAACAATGTTATAATTCTAGGCAGCCCTCGCATGTGGATTGAAATCTGACTTCCGAAGTATACCTTTAGTAGATGGTTTGATTACTAAGTCAGGGTCAGGTTTCTCGATCTGTAGTGGATCAGAATCAGAAGGAGATGAAGTTGATCGGTTTGAATGAGAAGATTCTGCTTCCTTACCACCAACAGGATTTTTACTACCATAATCTTGCGATTGCGTCGCAATACTGACATGAGACATCATCATAATGGGTTCTTCTGAGGCATTTGAGGAAGAACCAATCATCTTACTATCTTGGCTAGGAAAAGGATCCTTCAAGACAGTAGGCATTTGAGAACTTTTGACAATTTTCGAAACCTCTGCTCGATGTGGGCAGTCTCTTGTAAAATGCTCCTCTTCACAAATGAGACAAGGATAGCAAGGTTTACATTTCTCGTTAGTA
Organism: Pinus taeda; assembly: GCA_000404065.3. Classification (NCBI taxonomy): domain Eukaryota; kingdom Viridiplantae; phylum Streptophyta; class Pinopsida; order Pinales; family Pinaceae; genus Pinus; species Pinus taeda. Next base: position 41,589 of record APFE030958800.1, read on the forward strand.
GATTCATTTTTATCTGATTTCTCTTTTGAATTTTGTTTATTTTTCTTCTTCCCCTTCTTTTTACCACCGGATTTTGATTTGGCCATAGAGATTCTACGACATGGATATCAGTAGGAATTTCAGCGGAAGAGTCTCTTGTAGGGGAATCTGGTAAAGTTATAATAGGAGAAGAATTCTTTGAAGATTTCTTCTTGCTTTTGGTACTAACTGAACCAATCATACCATCAGTGGCATGAGACCCTGAAGGAGCTACAGTTATTTGATTGTGTTTCGGAAGGTTGGGGATTTTTTCATGTAAAGTACCTGACTACGTATAAACGAGGTCGAGGCACTGAGCCAGAGAAATTACTTGCTCTTCAGTAACAACTCCTACCTTAGATGCATCTTCAGTGATTTTAGGTAATAATGATTTAATGAACCATTTTGCTAAAATTTGATCTAGAATAAAAACTTTCACTAAACGTCGTCTACGTTGCCATTCATGAATATGATCAGAAATATATGTGGACGTGGATTGTTTTAATGAATTTAATAATTACGTGCCATTTTCATATCTAACAAGCAACTGAAAATGAGTTAAGAAAGAAGTGGCTAACTATCTAAAATTATAAAAAGAGCCTCGTGGTAACTCAATGTACCATTTGGCAGCAAAACCAATCAGAGTACGTTGAAAAAGACATAAGCGAATTGAATCATCGATAATGGAATTAGATGCACACTAGAGGTGATAATTCATCACATGATTTTACAGATCCTCTCCTGACTCATCCTCAAACTTCGGGATATCACTGGGAAACTTATTCGGCATTGGCGACCAATACGAAAGATAGTTAATTGGATCGTTTGTAAGGTGTGACAAATCAGGTAAATCCAAAGTTGCAATAAATCCTTGTGCAAATGGTTGACCAGAAGGTGGTTGGAAACCTTGAGTTGGGTACTAACCTTGAGGTTGATAACGTTGGGGCATGTACTAAAACTGGGGTTGACCTTGAGGTATATATTGATACTGGGGTTGACCTTGAGGTATGTACTGAGTCTGGGGTTTACCTTGAGGTATGTACTTTCCTTGAGGTTGCCCCCTAGGCAGTAACTGACTACCTTGAGGTTTCCCCCAGATGGTAATTAAGTACCTTGAGGTTGCCTCCCAGGCGGTAACTCACTACCTTGAGGTTGCCTCCCAGGCAGTAACTCACTACCTTGAGGTTGCCCTCCAGGCAGTAACTGACTACCTTGGGGTTGCAGATTTGGAATAGTACCAGACATCATCAGAATTTCTTCTATGATTGACACTTGAGTTCTGTTATTACCAGTTGACATCCCATGTTCAATTGGTTGACGAGATGCTTGTGAAAAAGTACCAGTGAGTGACTGATACCCCGAAGGGACAGAAGGACCACCATATAAAAATGTTTCTAGTGTTTGGGAAAACATGGATGATTGTTTCAACATATTCAAAGGAGGATAACAACCTCTAGGTGTAGGATGAAAAGGAATTCGAGGTGGTGAAAAACTAAGACCCAGATTTTCTATAAAGATTGTCAAAGATACGTCCCAAGCATCACTTTTAAAAGGAATGTAGAAAATTGATTCGCGCTCCCTAAGTTCTAAAGTTGGTTGATTTTCAAGGAGAGTTATATCTTCATCTGGACTAACAAGTTCTTCAATGGAAATGAGTCCAGAAGTAATTATACTTCCTACCCTAGGTGAACCAGGACCACTAGAAGTTAGAGAAGCAAATCTTGAAGATGGAGTAGTAGCAGGTTCAGTTTCAAGCTCAGAAATTTTAGGTTCTTTGGCTAATTCACTAGTAGGATAAATACTATGAGTAACTTTGAAAAATGAAATTGGTTCAGAAATATACTTTGTTGCTTGAACTTGATAATCAGGATGAACAATTAAAGATGACTCTCCAGCTTCTAGTGACCCAACTCTACTATCACTAGGTGATACAAGAGCTCGTAGCCCTTCAAGCTGGCTTGGTGTATACTTGGGAGGTTGCCCCCGAAGTCTACGGGATTGTCTCAGTAATTCAGCCACGATTAAATATTTAATTACTCACACACAAACAAAGAAAATCTCAATAAAACCACCTAGAGTCTCTAAAGAACCAAAAAATTGAATCACATGCCTAAAAAATCTAAGAGTTCAAACCACACACAAATAGTAACTTCCCGTACTAAAAACACTAGTTGGTGATGAAATCCAACATCGTAGAATTCAATATAGAAAGGGTAGTTGGAACAGTTACCTTGAAAACGTACTTAATGAAACGGAATAGCACAAGTTTCTTCACAAAACCATCTCGAGTAAGAGAACCCCCCAAAGAGTCCAAGTGATTCTAGTCGACGTCTGCTCCAGGTATAGTGAGACCCGTCCTTCACCGTCACCTTAGGAAGTAATCTTAAGTTTATGGACACTAAGGTTACCAATAGTAACAAATACAATTGGGGGAACAGTCTACGATCTGAGCTACGCACAAGGGCAGAGTAACAAAGCTCAATCCCCTTGAAGGCTCCTCGACATGATCAATCCAAGGTTTACCAACAAGTGACCCCAAGCTCCTCGACAATGGTTAATCCAAAGTTTACCTTTACAATAGATGCAAATCTTATATCTTTCCCAATGAGACAGACTTGATTGTCTCAAAGGTTCAGACATGATCTCGTTATTGACTCCTTTAAGAGAAGCTTCCCAGATTATGTCAGTTACAATTGGATTTATTTCCTACCGCAAGATATAGCTACTTGTTTGTTTTAACTATCTTGGAGAGTTAATTACTCCCTACTCCAAGATACTAACCTAAGCTATATTAGTGATAAGAGCCCTATAAATAAAAATATTGCTAGATCAATTTTAATTAAGCGTTACTTTTATGAGTTGTTTCTTAAGTCAATAGGTATGGAAATGAAACTTTGATGGTGTGAAGACTCGACTCCAAAAACACTAAAAAATGCACCTAAAATGATAAACAATTTCTTTTTCCTTCAATGAATTTCTAGCTAAAAGAAAGAGTTTTAGAATGCAATTCTTTGAAAAACAAATCTTTCTTTCAACATGTAAATGAAAAGAAAATCTTTTTTTCTTTTTCAATAAGAACTCAAAATGAGACTACTATGCTCACAAAAAATCTTTTTCTTTTTCAATACTCAAAAACTACAAAAAACGATTATTTCAAAAGAGATTCTACAATTTTTAGAAAACACTCAAAACTATAAAAAACTAATCTTGAGATCTAAAAACTTCTAAAAACCTAATGTATAAAAGCTTCAATTCTTTTCGAGGACGTTTTACTTCGTTATTCAATAAACTAAGGATTATTCGTTCAGAAAAAATAATTAATCAAAAAACATCCAAACATGTTTTCTTTTATAAAAATGAAATTCAAAATTTATAAGCAAGTTCGTTAAAAGATTTGCAAAGAGAAAACAAAATCTATTTCTCACCAAAGGTAGATTTCACAAACCAGATAGACTCATCAAAAAGACAAAAGAGACCAGGGTAATCTAAGGTTTCTTAGGCTTCTAATCTTTGAGTCACTAAAGAGACCAAGTGAAAACCAATCCAGGCATGCAAAACTTCTAGAAAATCATCTAAAACAAAAGTACCAATGGAGCTTACTCACAAGAGATTTTTGATAGAACACATGCAAATCTGGGTAGACACTAAAAGTTGTAAATGAAAACTAAACTTAACTGGAAGAAAACATTTTATGTTTTTGAAAATTTTGACAGGGTTCGCAGCTTCCAGAAGAACCAAATGCGGTACCACTCTGTGTGCTAAAGGAAAAGTGCGGAGATGCCCGCACTGTCTGTAAAAATAAAGTGAGGTCCTCTGAAAACTTCGAAAAACAAAAAATAATCTAGATCCTAAAAACTACCCAATCCCACGCACATCAAGCAAAAACCAGAAACAAGAACAAGTTTCTCAAGTCAAAGGCAAAGGAAAACCAAAAACCAAATTCAGTTCCCCAGTGGAGTCGCCAATTTGTTGGCCGGATAAATCAATCTTGTGGACAAGGCTGATCTCCCTAGTATCAAAATATATCTAGCAACAAGCAATACAAGCAAATCTACATTTCTCTAAACATATTGTGATTCATTAATAAAAACTATAGTTCAATGCTAGTTTGTAGCAGCCATCCTTCAACCGTCCGAAAAAGTTTCCTTTTGAGAACCTATAATCGCAAACAAGCACACATCAAATAACACCTGCATAGCTAATATAATAAATCATGTTCATTATGGTGATCAAGGAATCCATAAAATAAACCATAAAACACAGCTTATTGAGAAAAATAAACTTATTTGTATTAACTTTGAAATAGAAGAATATTACAACCTTTGGTGCCTTGATGTTGTACAAGCTCTTCCCAGGGTTCGAAACAAGAATCTCCTCTACTTTGAAAAGCTTCACACTCTTCCAAATGAGATCAAATAGGTATGTAACCCTCCTCACAAAATCTCAATTAGGAAGACTAAGTTCGAGTAGCATTTCACCTCAAAAATATTCAACTTTCAACCTCTCAAGTAACTAGCCCAATGCTTCATTTTATAGTGCAAAGGAAGGAGGTTATAGGTCCACCTATGAAGGGATAGAGTCCTTCAAAGGGATAAGCTCCTCACATCAAGGGGTTAGCTCGTTAAGGTATGGGATGCATGAACCTTAAAGGAGCGAACTTGCCACCTCAAGATTCCTTCCAGAAGCTTCTAGAAATGACTCAAAGTGAGTTTTTAAGAATATACGTGCACCTTTTTGAATTTCACAAGCGTCTGCACCCATAACATAGAGACAGAGCGGTCAGGTGCGCAGGGGACTTGACCTTTAGGTGTGGGACCATAGGTAATGCTAAGAGAAAGTGCAGAACCAGAGTTTTATAGACTTTTGAGGGCTTTTTCTTATTTTCAAGGCTTGATATGAAGAACTGAGGCTTAAGACTTACAAAAGAGGAAAGTATGAGTAATAATGGACTCACACAGAATGCAGAATGTCAAGGTGACAATTTTTGTGCAACAAGTCTCCAATACATAGCTTAAGATCTAAGAATTATGCATATCAAAGCTCCGAAAGAAATGGTAGAGGTGAATGCTTATGAAATGCAGAGACACATGTGGTGTTGTTTGAAGATTAAATTTCTAACATATTGTAGGCATTATCCACCAACAATTGGATTTAAATGAATCTACATATGAATGAAATACATCTAGCTGGTAATTGACAGGTTATCTGAGAGGAACATTTACACATATGATAATACAAAGCGAGAAGGACATACTGAAAATCTAATAAGTTGGAATCACCTGGAACTTTGTATTAATGTCTTAAAGAAAACTAGCATACAATGAGCTTCATATGGGTCTTTATGAAAATAGGAAAAGGTCACATAAGAGAGAAGTCTTTTCCTGGAATTATGAGCATTTCTTAAGTATTTCCTCCTCCTTTTTATAAGGAGAGGGAGAGCTTGAAAATCCATTACAAAAATATCTTAGCCTAAGAATCCAGCTGTCTGAATGACCAACTCTCTTGGCATTTGGGCTCTAACGCCTTCAATTATTACAACAAAAAGATGTTGGTTACAAATAAACAGAATGACAAGCTAAAAAAAAACTGAATAACAAAAAATGAAAACTAAAAGATGGTTTATGAAAATATCTCCTTGCCACTTCCTCAGATGGCCTTTGGTCTAGCCATGTTTTTACTGCATCATGCCTCACATGCTTTACGACAGTTCCCAGTTGCTTTCAACCTTAACAACTTCAATTCTTTACTAAGAGGAACCTAGAAGTGGTTCCTCGTAGTGGCCATCATATATCCTAAACACTATTGTTGACTCCTCCGCCTCTCTAGCCTTCTTGAAGAACACTACTACAACCATGAAATTCCTATTAATACCACCATAACACTAAATCGGGGGTTCTTGCTACTTTCTCTTTTCACTTAAAAATATTACAAAATAGGTGAACTCTAAGAACCTTGGTCCCCTTAACTTTAGCCCCTTTCTGCATTTCCTCTCATATGAACAGGGGTTGTGACATGGTGCTTAGCCTTGAGGCACTAAGGTCTTTTGTTCTAGCCCTAGGGCTATTTTTCCTTCGTAACTAGTTTAGTGCTCCTTTTCTTTAGGTTCCTCTAGACCATGGCTCAGCCCTTATTGATGAATTCTAATTGAGGATTTCACTTGGGTGGTGTGACATTTGCATTTCACTGATTGCCGATTAGCCCTATGTGCTTTTCCTCAGTGCCATGCCCTTGGTTCTTTGACACTTTACGTGATTGTGCACCAACCCTATATCAGAGCCCCCTTATCGACACTTTTAAGTGTGCACTATGTTACAAAGCCCTAATATCCATCAACCTCCAATTTGCAATTGAAACCTGTTGTCATCCTTGGCCATGTGTCACCCTGGTTTTCCCCCTTTGGACCATTGAAAATGTTGGATCTGCATGCCACGCATCCTTTGTATTGCCACATCATGATGATGTATGTTTCCTTGTGTATTTATCGAATCCAATAATGTTCCACCACGTGTCACTTATCGGAACCAATCTTATGTTGATGCGTGTCTAGTTGGAGGAGAGAGAAAAGGCTCGGCCTGCCTTTGGTTTTTTGTTGATTTCCTTTGTCACATTTTCCAATGCATTCTCGGTGATTTACACTATTGAATCCTTTTTGTTGCAATTTCTTAATAGAGGCCATTTGAATATCGTTGGGACCCCCAATTTGTGACATGTGTGCAGAAATTTCCCACTAGAGATCAACAAATTATGCAATATACTAAAACACAATACAAGATCTAATTCTACAACACTTTACGAAAGCTTAATCAAATTGAGCAAGATCAAGAGAGCACATATAACTGAGAATGATAAATCAATCACACATAACACAAAAGAAATAACTCAGGAAAGCCTCATCCTAAAACCCTAATCTTTGTATTACCATACAAATGGAAATCTTGTTCAAGTTACAAAAAGAATGAGCTCTCAAGCTATCATGATCTCTCTGCAATCAAACAATATAGCTCACAGACTGAATATACATTGTATATGTCCTCCTCAAGACCTCCAAGCCTCCTATTTCCTTGCGCAGTTTTTCCTGGGGTCCAGTGCTTCCACTTGTGTGAATTCCCACCTCACACTGCTCAATTGGCTCAGAAATAACTGCATAAATCTGAAGAAGATAATGCCTTCTGCATGGATGAGTTTCCTATATAGGAAAATTCCTCCAACTGATAGTAAAATTTCCCTCCTCTAATCTCAACAGGGTCTCTGACAGAACTGACATGCATGAGTTATTTATGAGAGAATATTCAGTTATATGAAGTGCAGCAGTTACATGCATGCAAGCATTAATTAACTGATCTCACAATTAATTCTACAAACTGTTTGAATTAATCTAACTAGACTTGACTCAGTTAACTAAGTCAACTAATTGCAACTCAATATTACAACTCATCCTTATTTCTTTAAATGATGGACAAATTCCTCAATAAATGGAGAAACTATTGCACGTCCCCACATAGACTTCATGTTTGATTTTCCTTAACTAATTAACTCAAGATGAATTAATTAATTATTTTACAAACAGTTGCTAAGATCAAATTCAAATTTTACTTCACTATTTTAGTTCAGGGACTAACTAAAATAGGAATCTATCCCGAACTGCTATTTTTAGCAATGCTATTTATAGCACTTCCATTTTTCATTCCTTGCTACAGTGTCCAACACTGGTACCTGAACTACTATTTACAGTAGTACTATTTTTAGCACTTCTATTTTTATCATTTCTTGTTGCCATTTTCAACGCTCCCTCTCAACAAGAAAGGCATTCAAATTGAATCTGATCCTGAACCTTTGGAATGTTCTGCATGTAACACTTCTCCCAAGTGTTGTTGCTCTAGCAACTCTAGAAACAAGAAAACTCCCAAATGACCTCTCTATTGGGCTAGAAGCATCCTCTAATGTTGAAGCTTCCTCTGCCACTGACAAGTGCTCCCTCTATGACCTCTGAGCTACTGCAACACTCCATGCATCTCACACCATTACACACATCTTTGTGTCATCTTGCACTGGTGCAACACTACTATGCCTCTCGCATTGTTGCAGCCTGCTAGCTCTGCAGTGTCTTGGGATTTTTGCATTGTAGCTCTCTCTGCTGCTCCATCCACATCTGTCTCTACCCACTCAGCTAGTCCTGCTACTCCTTGTTGGGGCTCCCGTAGCAAAGTCGAATCCAAGAGGTTGGGTATCTCAATGATCCTGCCCCTATTTCAGCCTTCATGGAACGATCACTCCACATCACCCCACCTCCCTCCTGGAAGTATGGCTACATGTGATCCCTCTGCCCACTTGGCTCGAAATTCCCCCCTAATGGAGGTCTCTACATGAGTAGATGTCTCTACTCGATCTCCTCTCGGCTTCTCTTGTTGTGGCTGCTCCACAACTTCCTGAAGCTGCTTCACCAATTGTGGCTCCTCCACAATCATCTGAGACTTCTCCCGTGGTTGCATGTTGAGAGGTAATGTAATCTCCCTCTCAACCACCAAGTCTCCATTAGTTTCCTTGCTCCTCAAGGCTTTGCATGCATCTTGAACCTCAAGAGCATACATGTTCTTGACTCGTGAACCGATATTCTTCACCTGTCTCGTGGTGATTTGTCAAAGGAAAACCTTTCTCTTACTGAAGACTACATCATAGCCTTTGTCTTATAGCATTGCAGTCAACACCAAATTGTTCCTCAGTCCTAGTACATATTTGACATCGATTAAGGTAATGCGAGCTCCATGCTCCCTCTAAAAAATAATTGTGCATACACCTAAGACACTATACTTTTCATCATTACCCATCGCTATGAGTATATGGAGATCTTTCTCCTCCAAGGTACTGAACAAACTCTTGTCGTTGGTCATGTGGAAAGAAGCTCCACTGTCAAGAAACCAACCACTTTCCACCATTGATGAAACCATGCATGTGAAAAGTGTGAAATCCAACTTGAACTATGAGGCCAGTGCCTCACCTTCTAGTCCTTCCACAGATCCCTTCTTGAATTTCCTCAGTGGACAATTTGTAGCAAAATGGCCTACTTCATGACAATGAAAGCATCGCACTTTCGATTTGTTAACCTTCTTCCCACCATAGGAAGAACTCGATTTGGGATGAGAATCCTTCTCCTTTCCTTTCTTTGCCTTACTCGCTAAGGCACACTTTTCTTCATCCTCCTTGGATGATGAAGATCCATCTCTGGTGTTGCTTCTTAGCTCCTCCTGCATCAGATCTGACCAAAGTCATTCCCAATTTGGTAGTTTTTCTCTTCCATTAACCGAGTCTTGGTAGCTATGCCAGCTCTTAGGAAGACCGAGGAGTGCAAGACTCACCATGTCATCATTAGCGGTCATGATCCCTATGCTTCCATGCTCATCCCTGTAGGTGCTGAGCTTGTTCAAATATGTAGAGATTGTGTCGCACTTTTCACACTTGATCTTACAAAGCTTGTCTTTCAGTGCCAACTTCCTCTAATCGTTGTTGTTCTAATATAGATCTTTCAATGTTTTCCACATTGCAAACGGTGTCTCCTTCCTATGGAGGCTCGAGACAATGTGATCTTGAACTCCCTCCAAGAGGATTCTCCTTCCTCTAGCCACACAATTCTTCCATTCTGCCAGTTGAGTAACATTATTTGGCTTGGGGACTTCTTGATCAATGAAGTCTTTTAGACCGTTATCCTCTAATATTGTCTCCATGTGATGCTTCCAGGCTATATAATTCGAGCTGCCATCAAGGGCATACTCAAGTCTTAAACCACTAAACACCATTGGTGAAAATGAGATGTGATAAGAACTTGATTTCTATATTTAGGAACCACAAACTTCGAACTTCTCCCTTCTTATATATTGTTCTTCTCCTTTGATTACCTTTGCTCTGATACCATGTATAAATTTCCCATTGTAGATCAACAGATTATGAAATATACTAAAACACAATACAAGATCTACTTCTACAGCACTATGTGGAAGCTTAATCGAATTGAGCAAGATCAAGAGAACACATATAACTAAGAATGAGAAATCAATCACACATAACACAGAAGAAATAACCTAGGGAAAGCCTCAGCCTAAAACCCCAATCTTTGTATTATCATACAAGTGGAAATCTTGTTCAAGTTACAAAAATAATTAGCTCTCAAGCTATCCTACTCTCTCTGCAATCAAACAATACAGCTCATAGACTGAATATACATTGTATATGTCCTCCTCAAGCCCTCCAAGCCTCCTATTTCCTTGAGCAATTTTACTTAGGGTCCAATGCTTCCACTTGTGTGAATTCCCACCTCACAATGCTCACTTGGCTCAGAAATAACTGCACAAACCTGAAGGAGATAATTCCTTCTACATGGATGAGTTTCCTATATAGGAAAACTCCTCCAACTGATAGTACATTGTCCCTCCTCTGATCTCAACTAGGTCTCTGACAGAACTGACATGCATGAGTTATTTATGAGAGAATACTCAATTATCTGAAGTGTAGAAGTTACATGCATGCAAGCATTAACTAACTGAACTCACAATTAATTAAAAAAACTGTTTGAATTAATCTAACTGGACTTAACTTAGTTGACTAAGTCAACTAATTACAACTCAATATTACAACTCATCATTATCTCTTTAACTGATGGATAAATTCCTCAATTAATGGAGAAACTATTGCATGTCCCCACATAGACTTCATGTTTGATTTTCCTTAACTAATTAACTCAAGATGAATTAATTAATTATTTTACAAATAGCTGCTAAGATAAAATTCAAATTTTATTTCACTATTTTATTTCACTATTTTAGTTCATGGACTAACTCAAATAGGAAACTATCTTGAACTACTATTTTTAGCAATGTTATTTATAACACTTCCATTTTTCATTCCTTGCTACTATGTCCAACACTCATACCCAAACTGCTATTTATAGCAGTGCTATTTTTAGCACTTCTATTTTTAGTATTCCTTGTTGCCATTTTCAACAATGTGATATGGCCTGAATCCATCAACTTAATGGTATTGGTGTTCAACAATCAGACATTTATTATGGTTGACACTTCGGACACAACGATCGCTAATCGTCGATAATTCTCTGAGTTTTGATTTCCAATATCGGCAATCGGAGATCGCTAGTTTTCTCTAGCCTCCCCATTATTGCTTCAGAAAACTCCGACTGTGATCGTTGATATCACACTTTGTTGGGTTGTTTTATATTCTTTCCACGACTAGCCCACATAGTTAACTGGGGGATTAGAAGGGGGCGGAGTGCCCCCTTCATTGCTACGATTGCGTAGCAAGGGGGTCATATGGGGTTTGAAGGGTATAGGTAACCCCCCTTTATGGGGTCCATGGCAACGCCCCAGAAAATTTTGTTTTTGGACCCTATATTAAGTTGCGCGGACCTACCTATGGTTTTGTGCATGATTATTCAAACATGGTTTTGGATGTGATGGTTTTCGATCCATGGTTTTGGACACGATGGTTTTTCAGTCCATGGTATTGGATGCTTTGGCATGTATAAATATGTATTGTAATATTGAAAGGAAAATGATGAAAAATCAGCTGGTAGTCCCAGTTTTGGGATCCAGGGGAAAATATCTATGTATATGTGTTTTATGTGTTATGCTCTCACATTGTTTATTTTCTGTGTTTTAGAATTCATATGTAGGTAATTTTTGTATGGGGTTAAAACCTACACACTTTTGTCTTGTGATGCACTATTGTGCCATGATGTTTCACCTCCAATATGAAATCTCTGATATCGGACCTCCGATATTCCTCCTTCCTTTGAGGCTTTAATCATTATATTTTTAGAAGAGCATAACTTTTGATCGAGGAGTCTATTTTTGGACTTCTACATACCATTTGAATGCTTGTTCAGATCACTTTCCAATAGAGAGGGTCCAACTTAGAATTTGGGTCTTTTTGTGGCTCGAAATATGGCTGCAAACTTTTCTTTTATTTTACACTTTGGATAGCTGAAAACACATTTTGTAGTGAGTGACAACACCTACCATCTATTTTCCACATGGAGGTGTGCGTTTGGATTTCATAGGAAGCTTATTGATGGCTTCTATTCCATTGCCTCACTCAAGGGGTTTTGTATAATAGCAATTGAATAGGTTCATTTGCATGAAAATCTATTTCAAGACTATTCTCGAGGAACATGGAGACTCATCCATTTTGTAAGGCATCAAGTAATTTTTATCGACTTCCAATTCTAAAGACAACTTTGGGACATGTAGGAGGGAAATTTTAGCTTCCATGTACATTGTTTTTTCTTTCTTTGTAGCAAATAATAGTTGATACCAAGTATGTTCAAATTTTCAATTGCAAATTGAACTCAATAAGGAGGCTAAAGGTCTCCTTGATGTAATCTTTCATAATGATAAAGTTGCAGGTTTTTCGTATGAATATTATAAATTCAAGGATGACTGATTCATCAAGAAGCATATTATTTTACTCATGGGAAAGAACTTGAATTTCCGTTTAAATCTTGATTGGGAGTCAAACCTATAGATATTGTGTGAAGGATGTTGATTAGGATTGTAAAGGGGATCTAATGTAGGTTACTATATGTAGAGATATTTATTTGGACACTTGTAATCTGAGGTGGCTTAAAAAATATGTAAAAGAGAGAACCAAAGTAGAGCACTATCATATGGAAGGGATGCATCTGATCACACTTTGAAAATTAGGATAGGGGGTGATCTTTTAGGAATGCAAGTAGGGGAAATCTACAAGCTCCCAACATCTCATACTTTAACTGAAGTTGAAATATTTATAAGTATAAATGCATGGCCATAGAAGAAAATACATGCAGGGTTCTTATGGTCTTTTACTTTTATTAGTTGATAAATATAGCTACAATTATATCTCATTTTATTGGGTCTAGTTCTTTTGTTCACAATGTAGGTAGGAAAGATGATCTGTCTCAAAAATTTTGGATGTAAGTTTTTTTATACCAATATTTTATTTTATTTATTTTATTTTTTGTTGTTAAAATAGAATATATAACTTTGCTAAGTTTAGGTGTAATCACAAATGTGTATTCTAATTCTATACAATAAGAATTTTACATGTGTCTTTCATTGTTATTGTTTGTTTCCTCCACAACACAAAAGATCTAAGGCATAATCCTTTCACATTCGAGACAGGGAACGAGAGGGTTATTAAATGTAACATCCCTTTTCAACTCTTGTTCTTATTCAGGGAGTAACCATGCAAAAGAGGTTGGCAGTGAAATTATTTATTGTTTCTATTTTAATTCTTATAATTAAAATCTTGATTTCAGTTTGACTTTAAGGATAAATTCTATATGAGCAATAACAAAGAAATTGATGTATCATTTTACTATGCTCATTCAATCAAATTTAGTTCTAAATTTTAAACATATCCTAGAAAGTTTAGGTTTGTAAAAATATCACATCACATGCCCTGTGAGACTTTATTTTTTGATGATTGAAATTGCATGGCGAACATGGTTTATGAAGAGAACACTAATGAATAAATGTTTTTAGTTAGGTTTCAATTAGAATTCCAATTTTTCCCTTAATTTTGGATGTTCAGCACTTTCATATGTGTAATATATTTCAGAATCAATCATCTTGAATTATCAAACAAATTACAATTTAGCATTCTATACACCATTAATTTGACACAATATAAAGTGAATAAGGAGAATTCATATTTTTCCAATGTCTAAACTCGACTAAACATAGCTAATAAGTGGCAATAAGAAACTCCAACTAACCCATTCCTCATCTAGCTCTGCCATGTTGTCCAATTTATATTCACATGGTTCCCAAAATGGAAAGGAGGCTTGCAAGTATCATGAGGGCTCTACCTCATATATTTAATCAAAATCAATTATATTGGTTCATCTAAATGCTCCTATCTCTTGGAAAATATTGTTTGACTATGCATCTATGCCTTGGATGTTTCACCCTCTATAGAATATAAAAGCTTGGTTTTTGTTTCTCTCAAATACTTTTACTTTATATGTTCTACAGACAAGGGAGGATGTAGTAGGTCCTATCCCCTTAATGTATAGTTGATCATTCTATTGGCATCTAACATTCATGATATCCTTTAGTTGTAGCTACATTGAAGCAAGTTTCATTGGCACAATATTCTCTTTTATGTCATGTCATCATCGTTGTTGCTATCATATTATATGTTCACGTGGTAATCTTTGGATCACTTTAGGTAATTGTAGTAACTACTTTTAGAAGAAATGATGGAATTTATATTAGGATTTTTCATTCCTCCTCTAAACAATCAATATAATGTAGACCTTGAAGAGTTTTATACTTGAGTAGTTTCTTTGTGAGGATAGCAATGTAGGCATTAATCTTTCCCCACTAGGAATTGTAACTTTTTTTGTCTTCCTATATGCAACATTAGCTTTTAGGGTTACTCCTACACCATGTTTGGGGTTGTTTCATGAGAGGTGTGGTGTGCATTGCATATGGTTGACCCATGGTGTTCTCTAATGGACTTGGACATTCGTGGTGGTTTACTTGTAAGTTATTAGACTTTGTATGGATGATTGCTAGACCATAGATCTACCATCTCCTTATGAACTCAACATGGTATTAGAGATAGTCTGAATTCTTATTTTTCTGTCTAAAATAGTTTTAGCCCTATTCCATTTATGAAATTAGGGTTTCAACACATATTGTTTGTACAACAAACAAGATTTTATGATTTTCCTCCCTCTTTTCCTTATATTCTATGTTTTTGAAACTCTAAGGGAAAAAATCCACTTGGGATATTTCAAATGTATACTTCATTCCTAGGATTTGAAGTTGTCCTTTTGAGGGGAGGTTGTTGTTTGTTGAGATTACGGATAATCAATAGATGAGGCCTTTTGTTGACCCTCTATTTGATGTATTGGTAGCTTTATTAAGCTTGCATATGGGAAATTAACCCATTTTATTGTATATGTCTATATTTGAGTAGGTTGGACTAGTAATGTTGCAGGGGCTAGCACTCTAAGTACTATTTAAGGTGTATAAATATGTCACCTTTCTCATTTGTAAATCATTCATTCAATTTTCTATATTAATAAAAACCTAAGGGTATCTTAACACTTTTCTTTTGTGTACTTGTAATTGGACAACAATTTTCTCCCTTTGTGTTGGATTTGTTTGTTAAGCACATGATGGGTCATGTATATTGTGGTCATTATAGATGTGTTGTTATGTTTTCATGATGTGTTTTGCTTGGTTGGATTAGGGTTTGTTGTAGTGTTCACCATAGATCAATAATCTCATTATAATCTCAACATTCCATTAGAAAATATTGCGCAGTTCCCTAGATAATTGTCAATTTTTTCTACAAGATATAACCTCAATAATACATTGATCCAACACCTTGCATGTTGTAAATGCAAGATTTGTTTGTTTTCTTGTTAGTGCTTAATTTATACAAGTGTTACTTATTATTTGGAATTTTCTTTGAAAATTGCATGCCAAGGGTGGAGGTTCATCTGCATAGAAAAAAAAAAAATTAGCTTAGTTTCCAAGCCTTAGGGGTATTTATTTCATCAAATTCACCAGAGAATTTTATCCAATCTCCCCTCTTTTGAACATTTCATTTAGGCAGGGTAAATCATAGTTAAAATGGAACTTTGGAGGAAAATTGAATACTTTATGAAGCTCATTAGTCGCTCAATGCCTCTTTCGCTATAAAAGCATTTCACTTTAAATCCAAATGGATAAAATGTAATCAAAATAATATGTCAGCAATTCAACTATGTTGATTTCTATATAGGTCAATCCTATCATATGTAAATAGTCATATAATAAATTGAAATGGTTGTGGAGGGACAATTGTTTAGCGTTAAGAAGTTCAACTTCTAGTCCAAGTTTTAAAATATTGCATACTGCTAATTTTTTAAGCATTCCACAACTGATTTTTATTACACTCTTTAGAGAGACTGAACCACAACTAATACTCAAGATACACCTCTGAGAAAGGTGCTACCATCATATCATGTGCTATTTTAAAAATCCAACTCAACATTGGAATTTCTCAAGAGTCATCTCCTCGATGACATGAGATATTTATATGAACATACATGTATGCAACTTTACTTTAAGTATAAACATAGCCACAAATATATATTTTATATTTTTGGGGTTCCATTCCTATGCTTCTCTATGATGGACTTGTTTTGTAGTTTGTCATCTTGAAGAAGGGCTTTTGTTGTGCAATAAAAATGAGCTAAGAATAGCTTTTATGGAGGGATGTATTAACTCCAAAGACTATGGAGCTTTTATGGATGGATCTCCTTACTCCAGAGACTATGGAGTTGGAAAATTAGTTATGTATTAGCTGTGAATTAATCTAGTATAGAAATTTTTTTATGTGTGTTGGCAAATTTGTTATGTATTAGTTGTGGTGTGGAAATACTTTATGTGCAATTTCTCATTCTATAAAATTTTAAAGATAACAAATAAGAAGTTGGTATTGCACATTCCACTTCTGAAACTTTCAATTTTTTGAAAAAGCATTTCCATGGATATCCTAAGAAATCTATTAGAAAGGAGTTGAGGAAATGGTGTACTTAGTACCACGTAAAATAGTTTTATTTTCTCCGAAATTCATCATGTAGAAACACATAACATAATTTTTCTTTGCATTTTGTGGTACAGGCACGAAGATATATTTGACAATTATGACTGTTCACCACTACGTGTCAACGACCCATAGCAGTACACCCCCTTTTTTTGCAAAAGAGATAGCACTTGATCGATTTTTCTGTGTCGTCCAACTATCATCATCAACTTGAATTCAAAAATGTTATGTAAACTCTTTCTGCGTGTGTATAATGTAAATAATCTCAGCAGATCCGTGTCATGTATGTAACGACCTAAGTAAACCTACTTTTCTATTGACGATCTCCATTCTGGGGAGTTTTTTGTCTCACCGACCCATTATCAGATGGTTGGCGGAGTTTTCCTCCAGTCTTACCCCAAAGAAGGAATGGATTTTGTCGCTAGGATCTTAGGCGAGTCCTAGTGTTCTAAATCGAGTCTTTGTAAAAATGATTTAGCAATAATCCTAACTATTTGGCTAGGTTATCTTATTAAAAATTGTTTGGTCTGCTTGATTATATTTGTGTCGTAGAAATGTGTAGTCTATGAGTGTCTATTAAAAATGGGTTTTCCCCCTTATGATGTAAAAAATATGAAAGTCATGATGTAAAGTGCCTTGAGAGTTGGAAAAATAATTTATCCCCTCATAGGTTAATTAATTAAATTTTTTGGCCAAAAATTAATTAAAATCTTAAGCTAGAAATTTAATTAATTCTAGGTCCTAGGTAAATTTAAATTTTCCAAAGGCAAAATTTGTCAGTCCTAAATTTTTTTTAAAAGGTCCCAGATTAAGGTAAATTAATTATTTTGCCAATTTTTAAACGTTTGATCCCTGGGGGTTAAGTCAAAGTCAATTTTTTGGGGAAAATAACTCAAAAAAATTATTTATTAGTTAATTAAAATGAATTTAATGAAAAAAATGGTTTTCCCCAAATATTTAAATATTTTGACGGATGAGGTTAAAAGAAATTCTAATCTTCATTAACGGTCAAGATTTCTTTGACAAGGATCACTCAAACTAGCCATTGGAGGATTTATCTTTAAATAGGAAGTCAATTTTTAGTCGATCTACCCAACCTTTGAGTCGTGTTCTTAGAGAGAAGCTCTTGTGTAGTATTTTTTTGGATAATAAATAAAGACTTTGGGGTTAAGTTCTGTTGGTGTTACTCTTCATGGGAATACTGTAAGATGTGTTCTTTTCATGCATAATTTCTTTTAAAGCCATTGATGATAGCTTCTAAAGAGTGATTTGAGCACAGGTATCTTAATCAGTCACTGGGTTTAAATAATAATATAAATTTTGAACGTAATAGTAGGTATCTCTATTTGTCTTAATTTTATTATTATTTTCTCACTCTATTTTTAATGGTTGGATTGAGTTTTGTAGGGAAATCTTGATTTTAGATCCTCGTGCATTAGGGAAAGTTTTCATTTGGACTAGCCAACTCCTGATCTGTGTTTCCTGAAGAGCCCAGCTAAATTAGCTCACGAATTATCATAAGACTTTTGTTGGTGATGCATGAAGTGTTTCGAGTTAGCATCTCCTTTAATTTTTTTTTTTTTGTGGCATAATGATAGATCTGGCTCATTAGATCCTGCATTTTGTAAATTTTGTAATTATTTTTGTAAAGTGGGTTTTTCTGAGTTTTAGTTTTTATCATTGTATATATCGTTTGGGTGTTTTCTTGTTATCGTGCCGCTACATATTTGAGGAAGAAATTTGTGTAGAGTCCAGATCTAGGGCTTGGAAGGTAAGATATGGATCTCTGGGGTTTTATCAACATAATCTTCCAGGGATATTATTAAAAAAAAAAAATTGCAGTCCAAGGGTTTCAAAATTCCTAGATTTGAAAATTTTCATGAGGGTTTCTGATCTGGATTTAAACAGGAACATAACAAATTACAGAGGTAACAATAAGTACAAAGATGCAGCGGAAATAATACATCATTTCATTAATGTAAAATACTGAAATATGCTTACAAACAACAATACAGATAAACTAGCTAGGGCGATGGTAGCTTATCTCTGAGAAGAGATGTGGCGTATACATGTCTCTGAACTGTCTTACAATGAAGCTCAAGGGCCTTTTTATTATTGACAATAAGAGAAAACCCTAAACAACCAAAACCCTAACCCGAGGAGATGTAACACCGAGAGTTTATGGGCCCCGTTGGGGTGAGTTGGACAGCTAACTTCCCAGGGTCGTGACTTGGTCATATTATCTCCATTTGACGCACATGATAGCCCATTGGAAATATCTCTCCGAGGACTATGACGAGAAAGAGGATTTTAGATACAAAATATCTAGCAGTAGATTTCCCCAAAAATGTCGTTTAGGCCCTCAAAACGGCTCCAGAAGTTTAGAACTCGAAAAACTGCTAAAAATAGTCAATTGTGCTATAATTAAGGAAACTGAAAAATTGAAAGAAGCAATGGTGGGGGTCCAAGTGGAATTGGCGGGTGGCCACCAATATCCACCTAGATCAATTTCACAGCTAAATCTGAAGCTTAAAAAATATATTCATGTGGAATTTGATTTTTCTAGGTTTATTTTGGGTTTCTTGAGGCTACCGTTGGCTTCCTAGAAATGTTGCTTGGGTTTTTCTTTTTATTCTTCTTACTATAGAAAATTTAGATTTTTTTTTTTAAGAATGGTCGAGGACTCTTTGCTACTGCCTGCATTCTCTATTAAACCTGCAAAAAACCCTCATCTCATTGAGCCACAACTTTTCCATACGTTACACCTCGACCTGTCAACTTGTAGCTTCTCGCTGGCTTATAATCGGGCTCCTCGCTTGTCATCGTTGATATCATATCCTACCAACCATAGCTCCTTATACACCTTTGTTTTTATCTCTGTATGTTGTCCTCCTCCCTAACACTGCCATGCTCCTCCATTTTTTCTTACATAAGCTCCATCTCCCTCCTAATCCGCGGCTACCTTCTTTGCTGCAGCTCCATCTCTCCCTTGTTGTCATTGCTACCATCCTTGCAACTCTTCATCTGTCGCAACTCTTCTACCATCCTTGTCGTCATTGAGCCCCTAACGAACTTGCACACATAACACCAAACGTTCGACGTTCTCTTTTTTATTTCATTTTTATTGTGTATGTGTTAGGTTAGGTTTAGGTCTTAATTTTTTGTTTTTATTTTTATTTTAGTTGTTTCCTTTTGCTCTTGATTTTATTTCTTATTTTGTTAACTTTGGTTGAATGTTCAATGTTTTATAAAAATAAAAAATCTACTTTTTGGTTTAGGTTTCATTTTTAATTTATTTTCCTTTTTTATTTTTGTTTTGTTTTCATTTTAAACTTTGTTGTTTTGATTTTTTTAATTGTTTTGTTTAAATTAAAAAAATCTAAAAATTAAAAAATTTCATTTATGTGACTTTAAAATTGCTAAAAGAATTAAATCAAAAGAGGATTTATGCTTTCACATTAAATTTTAATGTGGAATATGGCACATTAAAATTTCAATTTATTAACCCTTTTGATTTGTTTTACTTTTGTCACATTTAAAAATTTAATTTTTTCATTTGCCACATTAAATTAATTTCTCAAGGAATAATTAAATTGTTAATATAAAGTTCCATAGTGTCCTTTCGTGGTAGTGATTTTTCTATTGTCAAATGCAATTAATGTTTTAAAATCATTGGCTATTGGAGAATGATAAATTAATTCTAGATTTGGGTTATTAATGAAAATCATTTTAAATCTGGAATCATTGCTTAGTATTTAAATTTCAAAATTATTCACAAGATTTAATTGCTAGAAACTCTTGCATGATAAAGTTTTGGGCGTTGACATTTAATTGTTCATCATCGTCGTATTCATCACATTTATACATTTCTCTAGATAACTTGTTTTTATTTAGTCTATCGTTAATTGAATATAAATTCACTAGTATATATTGATTTCTATCTTGTGGTTGTCTCTTGGTCGTATTCGTGTTTAATCTATTCATCTCAGTTAACCAAGACTCATTTACATTAATTAAGTTGTCCATCTTTAAGTCTCCTAGAGCCTGTGTTTTACAGGCTATTCTCATTCATTCACCTTAGGGACTACCCCCCTTGAATTGTCTAGGAGAGAGTCTAAACAGAGTAAGGATTAGAGTGACAACCCTTACTCTGAGTGTTGTCGCAGTGCCTCAACACTTTGTGCAATAACATTTTTTGGCGTCGTTGTCGGGGACAGAGTTTTTTATGTCCTTGGTTTTCACGACATTTTTCTAATCATCTCATCTTTTCCGCCATTCATTAGCCCGTCAAGCGGCACAACATTTTTTGGCATCATTGCTGAGGATATTTTATTCTCAGATTTTTAACGATATTTCCTCATCATTCTTCTCACTTCTCATCTCTCATGCAAGCTAGAAAATCCAACACTTTTTGGCATTGCCACCAAGGACCAATTTATTAGACCTTGGCTTTACATCATTTCATCTCATTTTTCTAGCGTCATTTCGTGTCTTCATTTCTCACCATCCTAACTCTTGTCATTTTTCTCATATAATCCTTTCATCTTTAGTTTCTGCACCTGGACATTCCGATTGGTTTCCTATTTGGGTGGCGACTCCACTTATTTATTTATTTAATCCCTGACAAGGAGCCCTCCCTGAATATCCATCTGCCTCCATCCACTAACTTTTCAGTTTTACCTTTGAAACTTTGTGATATATTCATGCTCAAGTGGTGACTCCACTTCTTCTATTTCTTAAAAGAATTTATGCTAGAAGCTCTCTTCTTGTAGATATTTTGATTTTCCCGAGCAGGTATATCTCTCTCTAATATCCATTTGGCTCACATTTTTCCTGTTAAACAAGTCATCATGGATTTTGACTTGTTTTCTCCTTGTGATTTTACTAATATTCAGGGAGCTCCACATATTTATTCTTATGTTTTGGGTGAATCCATCAATGAATTTCCTCCTTTTCAAGATAACAATGCTTTTACTGTCGAGCCTCACCTTCAGAATGTCAGCCTCTATATAAAAAAGTGTCACCAATATTCTAACTATGAAGATGTGAAGATGAAGATTTTTGTTCTCACCTTATCTGGAGATGTTTTAGATTGGTTTACTAAGTTCCCTGATAATACTTTTTATTCTCTACAATCAGTAATTGATGCCTTCAAAGATAGATATGGAGATAAAGAAAAGGTCAAAGCAAAAGCCGAAGTAAAGGAAACTCTAGAAGTTGAAAATAATTTCAAGGAGTTAATTCAAATGGTTAAAGACATACAATTAAATCATGCTCAAGTAATCAAGAATGTAGAAGTTAATTAGGCCCAACTATATGGAAATTAAACAAGAAATATTAACAATTGATCATGGAAGGAAAATTAGTTTTATGCAAAGCAATTTATTAGCCCTAGAGGAAAAAATGATGATCATGGAATTCAATCATTCCAATCAAGTGACTACCATGAAAAAAAGTTATCAAGAAGAAATAAGTTCGATTCATAATAGATTGTCAACTATGGATGAAGAAATGACCATCATGAAATTCGATTATAATAATCAGTTAGCTACCATGCAAGAAAATCATAAGAAAGAGATAAACTATACACAAAATTGCTTCATGGGCATAAAAACAAAGAATGATAAAATTATAAACGACATGGAATCTGGTCAGATATGTCTTGGGAATAAGTTATTGACCATAGAGGAAAACAATTCCAAGGAAGTCAGTGCTATGAAGGTTAAAAGCTCTAACCAGATGGATTCCATAACAATGGAAAAGATACAGGTATAGAAATTTCAACATTGGTCAAAGGATGAAAGAAACAAGGAAAGGTAAATAGATCATAAGCCTCCCTGTTTGTTGTAGCAAGCTCCCTCTTATTATGAGGAGGTCATTTATTCCATTAAATAGTGGCTAATTGAAGGTGAGCCAAATAAAATGGAAATTGATTAGAATCAGGTTGATGCTTACATGGTTGATCCACCAGTCATAACAGATTGGGTTCATAAAGAAGAGCAGGCCATAGAAGTCTTGAACATTCCAAATTTTCCATATGAGTGTTTTTCAGATCAAGAAGGAAGTCATTCAACGACCACATCATCATCAACAACACTAAAGAAAAAGCACAAGAGAATGAGAAAGGGGTTTGATCCATCTGATGGCCATTAGCAACTTGACCTTCGGATAGGAAAAATTCCTATTGTATGTAGGATTGGACATGGCACATCCAAGAAATAGCTAATAGATTTGCTTGAAAGCAGGCAAATGCTCAATTTGCACTATACTGAATGCATTTGATGCCATGGGGAATATTTGTATTGTATTTTTAACCTTATACCCTATTATTTCTATATTTCATTTTGTAGTTAGATTTGTGTTTTTCATGTTATTAGGATAGTTAATAAATGAAGAGCTTATATATTTCCTGTGTGTAATGTTACAAGATGATTTTTGGATGGACACTACTTATGTTATATTGTATGTTGTGTGGATGCAGATTCTAAATTCTCATATTCTTCCAGTGCAACAACGTGTCTCCAAGTAGAGTCAGATGTTGACTGCTATCTGTCAATGACCCATAGTAGTACACCCCCTTTTTTCACAAAAGGGATAGCACTTGATCAATGTGTTCGTGTCGTCCAGCTATCACCATCAGCTTGAATTCCAAAATGTTATTTAAACCCTTTTTGCATGTGTATAATGTAAATAATCTCAACAGACCCGTGTCATGTATGTAACAACCTAGGTAAACCTACTTTTCTAGTGTCGATCTCCATTCTGGGAGGTTTTTTGTCTCACCGATTCATTCTCAGATGGTTTTTTGTCCTAGTGTTCTAGATCGAGTCTATGTAAAAGTGATTTAGGAATAATCATAACTATTTGGTTTGGTTATTTTATTACAAATTGCTTGGTCTACTATATTATATTTATGTCGCAAAAATGGGTAGTTTGTGAGGGTCTCTTACAAATGGATTTTCCCTCTTATGATGTAAAAAATATGAAAATCATAATGTAAAGTGTCTTGAGGGTTGGAAAAATAATTTATCCCCTCATAGGTTAATTAATTAAAATTTCTCGCCAAAAATTAATTAAAATATTAAACCAGAAATATAATTAATTCTAGGTCCTAGGTAAATTTAAATTCTCCAAAAGCAAAATTTGTCGGCCCGTAGATTTTTTTAAAAAAATCTCGGGACTGAGTTAAATTAATTATTTTGCCAAATTTTAAATCTTTGATCCCTGGGATTTAACTCAAAGTCAATTTTTTGGGGAAATTAACTCAAAAAAATTATTTTTGAGTTAATTAAATGCATTTAATGAAAAATTTCGATTTTCCCCAAATATTTAAATATTTCGACGGATGAAATTAAAAGAAATTTTAATTTTCATCAACGATAAAGATTGCTTTGACGAAGATCACTCGAACTAGCCATTGGAGGATTTATCTTTAAATAGGAAGTTGTTTGTCAATTGATCTATACGACCTTTGAGTCGTGTGCTTAGCAAGAAGCTCTTGTGAAATCTTTTTGTGGATAATAAAAAAAAACTTTAGAGTTAAGTTTTATTAGTGTTACATTTCATTGGAATATTGTAAGATGTGTTGTTTTCATGCATACCTTTTTTTCAAAGTCATTGATGATAGCTTCTAAAGAGTGACTTGAGTACAGGTATCTTGCTCAGTCGTTAGGATTTAATAATCTAAATTTTGAACGTAATAGCAGGTATCTCTATTTGTCTGAATTTTATTATTATTTTCTTACTCTATTTTTAATGGTCGGATTAAGTTTTGCAGAGAAACCTTGATTTTAGATCCTCAGGCATTAGGGAAAGTTTTCAGTTGGACCAGCTAGATCTCGATCTGTGTTTCCTGAAGAGCCCAGCGAAATTAGCTCTAGGATTATCATAAGATTTTTTTTGGTGATGCACGAAGGGTTTTGAGTTAGCACCTCTTTTAAAACTTAATTTTTTTAATGCAACATAATGATAGATATGGATGATTAGAATTTGCAATTTTTAAATTTTCTAATTATTTTCCTAACGTGCGCTTTTCTGAGTTTTAGTTTTTATCAGTGTATATATCGTTTGGGTGTTTTCTTGTTGTCGTGCAGCTACAGATCTATGGAAGAAATTTGTGTAGAGTCCAGATCTAGGCCCTCGAAGGTAAGGTCTGGCTCTCTGGTGTTTTATCAACATAATCTTCGAAGGATATTTTTCAATTTTCTTTTTGGAGTCCAAGGGTTCCAAAATTCTTAGATCTGAAAATTTTCATGAGGATTTCAAGGCTAAATTTGAAGCATAAAAATATATTGATGTGGAATTTGAATTTTTTGGGTTTATTTTAGGTTTCTTGAGGCTACCGTTGGCTGCCTGGAAATGTTGCCTAGGTTTTTCTTTTTATACTTCTTACTACATAAAATTTCGAATATTTTTTTAAGAAAGGCCCATGGCCCTTGTTGCTTCCTGCATTCTCCATTAAACCTGCAAAAAGCCGTCATCTCATTGAGCAATGACTTCTCCATATGCTGCTCCTCGACCTGTCAACCTGCAGCTCCTTGTTGGCTTACCCACAAGCTCCTCTCCTATTGTTGTCGATCCTAGCTCCTGCCATCCGTAACTCCTTATAAACCTGTGTTTGTATCTCTGTGTGTTTCCCTCCTCCCTAACATTGTCGTGCTCCTTCATTTCTTCCTGCGTAAGCTCCATCTCCCTCTTAACCCACAACTACCTTCCTTACTGCAGCTCCATCTCTCCCTCGTTGTCATCACTACCATCCTTGCAGTTGTTCGTCTGTCGCAACTCTTTTACCATCATTGCCACTCTCTAGCCCCTGCCAAACCTGCACACACAGCACCAAACATTCGACTTTTTCATTTTTATTTCATTTGTATCGTGTATGCATTAGGTTAAGTTTAGGTCTTATTTTTTAAATTTTTTTAGTTTAGTTAGTTTCCTTTTGATTTCGATTTTATTTTTTATTTTTTTAACTTTGTTTGAATGTTCAATGTCTTATAAAAATAAAAGAATAAAAAATCTATTTTTGGTTTAGGTTTCATTTTTAATTTCTTTCCTTTTTAAATTTTTCTTTTGTTCTTATTTTAATTTGTTGTTGTTTTGTTTTTTTTTAATTAAAAAAATTTGAAAACAATTAAAAAATCTAAAAACTAAAAAATTGTATTTATGTGACTTCAAAATTCCGAAAATAATTAAATCAAAATAGGATTTACGCTTTCATATTAAATTTTAATGTGTCCTATGGCACATTAAAATTTCGATTTATTAACCCTTTTGATTTGTTTTACTTTTGTCACATTTAAAAATTAATTTTTTCATTTGCCACAATAAATTAATTACTTAAGGAATAACTAAATTGTTAATCTAAAGTTCTTTGGTGTCCTTTTACGGTATTGATTTCTCTATTGTCAAAAGTGATTAACGTTTTAAAATCATTGAGTATTGGAGAATGATAAATTAATTCTAGATTTGGGTTATTAATGAAAATCATTTTAAATTTGGAAACATTACTTAGCATTTAAATTTCATAATTCTTCACAATATTTAATTGCTAGAAACTCTTGCATGATAATGTTTTGGGCATTGACATTTAATTGTTCATGATTGTCGTATTTGTCACATTTATAAATTGCTCTCAATTACTTGTTTTTATTTAGTCTATGGTTAATTGAATATAAAGGCATTGGGCTATATTCATTCTATCTTCTTGTTGTGTTTTGGTTGTATCAGTGTTTGAAGTATTCATCTCAATTAACAAGGACTTATTTACATTCATTAAGTTTTCTATCTTTAAGTCTCCTAGAACCCATGTTTTATAGACTATTTTCATTCATTAATCTTAGAGACTACCCCTTGACTTGTCTAGGACAGATTCTAAACAAAGTAAGTAAAAATTAGAGTGATAGCCTTTAATCTAAACGTTGTTGTAGTCACTAGACACTTTGTGTGACAACACTGAATTCTAACCACAAAACCTCCTTGTGTAATCTCCGGAATTGGACTTTGTTCATGAATATTAACTACGCAAGTTCAATTAACATCCTAGTTGTGGGATCAACATATTATTAAACTGGAAATTTTATCAAGTTGAATCATGTCCATGGGATAACAGTCAACCACTGTTGATTTGTTTGAATCGATGGTTTGAGCTTATTTGACTATTCAACAGTCTTACTGACCTTTCTAACAATGAATCGCTACCATTCCTTACTGATCCGATGGTGAAATCACCATCTGGAAAGGTCTCCCTCTCTTGACTATAGAAGTGATTGGGAGTTGGGTCCTGCGGTAGGGTTTTCTCTCCGTAATATAGGGAAAATCACATCTAGAACTATGAACAAAATCGATTTCCATTCATCAACAACATAATGTGGAGAACTCCATTCTCACAACGATTTTGAAATACCTACCTCAACCCCAAATCAGCTTATTTTTGCAAATTCCAACCAGGCAATAACGTTCCCCATTCCTCGACTTTATCACTGCAACAAATCTCGATATATCCAAGCGATTTGGTTGTTGATGGAACACACACACTTTCTGGGTAATATAAGGAGTTTTCTTTCATCATTTAACATCCACCAGAGGTCTGAAACGTAGATCATATGAACCCGCTTTGGAGATATGAAACACAATGTATGAATCAAGGTTGAAACTGTATATTAGCAAGTTTTGTTTAACAACCAAAGAGATGCTATTATTAAAGGAAATAGGCTATCTAGAACATAAAATAAATAAGCATTATTGCCCATATAGAGGAGCTACTCTGTTTTCTTCTATTCCAACAGCAACAACAACGTTCAAATACTATTCCACCTAAAAACAAATAGGGTCTACTAATTATTAGGGATATCTTTAACGGTTCAAATCAATCTCTAACTAGTCCTCACTGATTCAAAAGTTCAATCTCTAACTAGTCCTCATTGATTCAAAAGTTTGTTTTGAGTATAATATCCATTATTACAACCGTACAGATCATCACTCACTCAGAACACCCTTTATAGCTACATCTTCAGAAAAAAATAGTATCCCTACATGCAGCATTAGCTTTTAGGGTTACTCTGGAAGTCTTTATACCATGTTTGGGGGTGTTTCATGAGATGTGTGGCGTGCATGGCATATGGTTGACCCAAATTGTTTTGTAATGGACTTGGATAGTGGTGGTGGTTTAATTGTAAGTTGCTAGACCTTGTATGGATGATTGCTAGACCATAGATCTACCATCTCCTTATAAACTCAGCATGGTATTAGAGATGGTGTGAGTTATTCTTTTTCTGTCTAACATTGTTTTAGCCCTATTCCATTTCTGAAAGTAGGGTTTCAGCACTCACGTTGGTACAACAAACAAGATTTTAGGATTTTCTGCCATCTTTTCCTTATATTCTATGTTTTTGAAACTCTAAGTGCAAAAATCCCTTTGGGATATTTTAGATGTATGCTTCATTCCTAGTATATGAAGTTGTCCTTTTGGGGAGAGTTGTTGTTTGTTGAGATTATGGCTAATCTATACATGAGGCAATTTATTGACCCTCTATTTCATGTATTAGTAGCTTTATTGAGCTTGCATATGGGAAATTAACCCATTTTATTGTATTTGCCTATATTTGACTAGGTTGGACTAGTCATGCTCCAGGGGCTAGTGCTCTAAACACTATCTAAGGTGTATAAATACGTCACTCTTCCCATTTGTAAATAATTCATTCAATTTTCTATATTAATAAAAATCTAAGGGTAGCTTAACACTTTTCTTTTGAGTACTAGTAGTTGGACAACAATTTTCTCCCTTTGTGTTGGATTTCTTTGTTAAGCACATGGCATGGGTCATGTATATTGTGGTAACCATACACGTGTTCTTATATTTTTATGATGTGTTTTTCTTGGCTAGGTTAGGGTTTGTTGTAATGTTCACCCTAGATCAACAATCTCCTTATAATCTCAACATTCCATTAGACAATGCTGCACAGTTCCCTATACAACTATCAGTTTTTTCTACAAGATATAACCTCAATCATAACACTGATCCAACACCCTGCATGTTGCAAATGCAAGATTTTTTTTGCTTTCTTGTTAGTGCTTAAATTATACAAGTGCTACTTCTTATTTGGAATTTTCTTTGCGAACTGCATGCTAAGGGTGGAGGTTCATCTACATAACACAATTTTTGTTTTAACTTAGTTTCCAGGTCGGAGGGGTATTTATTTCACCAAATTCACCAGATACTTTTATCCAATCTCACCTCTTTTTAACATGTCATTTGGGCAGCGTAAATCATAGTTAGAATGGAACTCTCAAGGAAAATAGAATCCTTTATCAAGCTCACTAGTGGACCAATGCCCCTTTGGCTATAAAAACATTTCACTTTAAATCCAACGAGATAAAATGTAATCAAAAGAGTCTGTCAGCAATTCAACTATTTTAATTTCTATATAGGTCAATCCCTTCATATGTTATTGCTGCATCAAACCTTATAATCTGAAATGGTCATATAATAAATTGAAATGGTAGTGGAGGAACAACTGTTTAACTTTAAGGAGTTCAACTTCTAGTGGATGTTTAAAATCTTGCTAATTTTTTAAAATTCCACAACCGATTTTTATTACTTCCTTCAGAGAGACTGAACCACAAGTAATACTCATGATACACCTCCGAGAAAGGTGGTACCATCATACCATGTGCTATTTTAAAACTCCAACTCAACCTTAGAATTGCACGAGAGTCATCTCCTCGGTGACATGAGATATGTATATGAACATACATGTATGCAACTTTAAGTATAACCCTAGCCACAAATATACATTTTATATTTTAGGGGCTCCATTCCTATACTTCTCTATGATTGACTTGTTTTGAAGTTTGTCATCTTGAAGAAGGGCTTTTGTTGTGTAATAAAAATGAGCTAAGAATGGCTTTTATGGAGGGATCTCTTAACTCCAGAGACTATGGAGCTTTTATGGAGGGATCTCTTAACTCCAGAGACTATGGAATTGGCAAATAGTTATGTACTAGCTGTGAATTTAATCTGGTATAGAATTTTTTTATGTGCGTTGGCAAATCTGTTATGCATTAGCTGTGGTGTGGACATCTTTTATGTGCAATTGCTCATATTGTAAATTTTAAAGATAACAAATAGGAAGTTGGTATTGCACATTCCACTTTTGAAACTTTCAATTTTTCGGAAAAGCATTTCTATAGATATCCTAAGAAATTTATCAGAAAGGAGTTGAGGAAATGGTGTACTGAGTACCACTTACATTTTTTTTATTTTGTCTGAAATTTTTTTATTTTGTAGAAACACATAACATAATTTTTCGTCGCATTTTGTGGTGCAGACACGGAGGGAAATTTGACAATTCTGACTTCTAACAACAGAACCTTCTTTGTGTAATCTCAGCAATTGGACTCTGTTCATCAATACTAACTACGCAAGTTCAACTAACATCCTAGTTGTGGGCTCAACATATTATTAAACTAGAAATTTTATCAACTTGAATTATGTCCACCTGATAAGAGTCAGCAACCGTTGATTTGTTGGAATCGATGGTTTGAGCTTATTTTACCATTCAACAGTCTTACTGACCCTTTCTAACAATGAATCGCTATTGTTCCTTACTCATCCGATGGTGAAATCACCATCTGGTAAGGTTTCCCTCCCATGACTATAGAAGCGATTAGGAGCTGAGTGCTGCGGTACGGTTTTCTCTCCGCAATACAGGGAAAATCGCATCCAGAACCACCAACAAAATCGATTTCCATTCATCAACAACATAGTGCGGAGAACTCCATTCTCACAACGATTTTGAAATGACTACCTCAACCCCAAATCAGCTTACTGTTGCAAATTCCAACCAGGCAAAAACGTTCCCCATTCCTCGATTTTATCACTGCAACAAATCTCGACCTATCCACGTGATTTAGTTGTTAGATGGAACACGCGTACTTTCCAGGTAATATAAGGTGTTTTCTTTCATCGTTTAACATCCACCAGAGGTCTGATATGTTCAACAGAGGTCTGAAACGTAGATCATATGAACCAGGTTTGCAGATATAAAACACAATGTATGAATCAAGGTCGAAACTGTATATTAGCTAGTTTTGTTTAACAACCAAAGAGATACTATTCATAAAGAAAATAGGCTATCTAGAACAGAAAATAGATGAGCATTCTAGCCCATACAGAGGAGCTACTCTGTTTTCTTCTATTCCAACAACAACATTCGAATACAATTCCACGTAAAAACAAATAGGATCTACTAATTATTAGGGATCTCTTTAACAGTTCAAATCAATCTCTAACTGGTCCTCATTGATTCGAAAGTTTGTTTTGAGTATAATAGCCATTATTACAACCATACAGCTCTTCACTCACTCAGAACTGAATTGACTCAAGAATAAAATGAAAATCAAGTATTCGAATGGTGCCACTAGATCATTTTGGCTCATTGATTATGCCATTATTACAACCATACAGCTCTTCACTCACTCAGAACTGAATTGACTCTAGAATAAAATGAAAATCAAGTATTCGAATGGTGCCACTGGATCATTTTGGCTCATTGATTATTACCTTTTCTCATCGAAATAACGCATTTTTTTTAACATGGAAGCAGAAAATTGAGAAAAAAAACTGAAGAGCAGGACTTTCGTCCTCCTTTCGATATTCATGTATATGGTGAAAGGGTGGTAGATGCATTCCCTTTATCTTCAAATGAGGAGCTGAAGAATGGAAGTGGAGTGCAGATGTCTTTTGCAGAGATAGTTGGTGGTCAAGAGAGGCATGAAGTTGCTAGAACATTTGTTAGGAATGTCATCATTGTTGTTGTCATATTCTATGTTCACAAGGTAACATTTGGATCACTTTAGGTCATTGTAGTAACTACTTCTAGAAGAAATGATGGAATTTATATTAAGATTTTTCATTCATCCTCTAAACAAAGGAATTTATATTAAGATTTTTCATTCATCCTCTAAACAATCATTATAATGTATATCTTGAAGAGTTTTGTACTTGATTAGTTTCTTTGTGCCTCTAGCAATGTAGGCAGTAATCTTTCCCCACTCAGAATTGTAAATTTTTTTGTCTTCCTATATGCAACATTAGCTTTTAGGGTTGCTCTAGAAGTCTTTACACCATGTTTGGGGTGTTTCTTGAGATGTTTGGTGTGCATTGCATATGGTTGACCCATGGTGTTCTCTAATGGACTTGGACAGTGGTGGTGGTGGTTTACTTGTAAGTTGTTAGACCTTGTATGGATGATTGCTAGACCATGGATCTACCATCTCCTTGTGAACTCAACATGGTATTAGAGATAGTGTGAATTCTTCTTTTTCTGTTTAAAATTGTTTTAGCCCTATTCCATTTCCGAAATTAGGGTTTCAACACTCACTGTTTGGACAACAAACAAGATTTAGCTCTATTCCATTTCTGAAATTAGGGTTTCAACACTCGCTGTTTGGACAACAAACAAGATTTTAGGATTTTCCTCCCTCTTTTCCTTATATTTTATGTTTTTGAAACTCTAAGGGCAAAATAGAGATAGTGTGAATTCTTCTTTTTCTGTTTAAAATTGTTTTAGCCCTATTCCATTTCTGAAATTAGGGTTTCAACACTCACTGTTTGGACAACAAACAAGATTTAGCCCTATTCCATTTCTGAAATTAGGGTTTCAACACTCACTGTTTGGACAACAAACAAGATTTTAGGATTTTCCTCCCTCTTTTCCTTATATTTTATGTTTTTGAAACTCTAAGGGCAAAAATCCGTTTGGGACATTTCCAATGTATGCTTCATTCCTAGGATATGAAGTTGTCCTTTTTGGGAGAGGTTGTTGTTTGTTAAGATTATGGCTAATCTATAGATGAGGCCTTTTGTTGACCCTCTATTTGATGTACTGGTAGCTTTATTGAGCTTGCACATGGGAAATTAACCCATTTTATTGTATCTGTCTATATTTGAGTAGGTTGGACCAGTTTGAGTAGGTTGGACTAGTCATGCTCCAGGGGCTAGCATTCTAAACACTATCTAAGGTGTATAAAAACATCATCCTTCCCATTTGTAAATCATTCATTCCATTTTCTATATTAATAAAAACCTAATGGTATCTTAACACTTTTCTTTTGAGTACTTGTAATTGGACAACAATTTTCTCCCTTCGTGTTGGATTTCTTTGTTCAGCACATGGCATGGGTCGTGTACATTGTGGTCATTATAGACGTGTTATATTTTTATGATGTGTTTTGCTTGGCTGGATTAGCGTTTGTTGTAATGTTCACCCTAGATCAACAATCTCCTTATAAGCTCAGCATTCCATTAGAAAATGTTGCACAGTTCCCTAGACAATTGTTAGATGAAACACACACTTTCCAGGTAATATAAGGAGTTTTATTTCATCATTTAGGTGTCTGAAACGTAGATCATATGAACCAGGTTTGCAGATATAAAACACAATGTTATGAATCAAGATTGAAACTGTATATTAGCAAGTTGTGTGTAACAACCAAAGAGATACTATTCATAAAGGAAATAGGCTATCTAGAACAGAAAATAGATGAGAATTCTCGCCCATACAGAGGAGCTACTCTGTTTTCTTCTATTCCAACGACAACAACATTCGAATACAATTCCACGTAAAAATAAATGGGATCTACTAATTATTAGGGATCTCTTTAACAGTTCGAATCAATCTCTAACTGGTCCTCATTGATTCGAAAGTTTGTTTTGAGTATAATAGCCATTATTACAACCATACAGCTCTTCACTTACTCAGAACTGAATTGACAATGGCAATGTTGCACTTGAAAAAGGTATTTCATGAGGTCAACCGTTCTGTTTCACTGCAGAGAAACCATTCTTTGTAAGGCTTCTCAGCCGTAGCAGAAGATATGACGAGATGCGTAAATATAGAACACCCTCTGTAGCTACATCATCAGCAAAGAAGGTATCGAAGAAGAGTAAAAATAAGTCCCCATTTGGACCGTGAAATAGGTGTTAGAATTACAGAAAATAAGCATGCTAAGGTGACCAAAGGTTATTAGATTCGAAGACTGATACAGATATTCGATTTGGTAATTGAGCTCTGCGAAGACCTGGCAGTTTCATTTTCCCAGCGATGACTTCCCCTTTGGAATTATATATTGATATATTAGTTTTGCTGTCAATTACCATTATCAAGCCATAACTGTTCACTGTGACTGAACAAAAACATGGAAAGATGCATTTTACCAGATTGCTCGTGATCAACTCACACCATATTCCATATTTTTCTGCTTCATCCAATTTCCATATGCGAAAACGGTCACGTCCCGTCTGCTCCGCTAGCAGCACTTGCCCATTGTATCCACTTAAATTTCTATAACTATTCATTCTGTATCTCTGTGGCAGCGGGATTTCTGTCCAAACTCCGTTGGCAATATTGAAGGCTACCATGAGATTCCCGGGATTGGGAGAGACACACATCCAATAAAACTTTCCATTAGAATAAATACCTTTTCCACAAGGCTGAATATGGTAGGGAACCCTCCTGGAAACTTGAATCCACGCGTTGGACTCTGAGTCATAAATAGACATCAGAATTCTTATATCACCACCCTCACTTTCACCTTGTTGTCTCCCATTGTTGAAATAATAATCGCCAAACAGAAGAGTGCAACGCCCTGTAGAAGAATCAAATGTCATTCCACTGAAAGAGGAGCCAGATGTTGGAGGCCGAGGCAGATTTCTCCAATTCCTGGTAGCAGGATTTCCTACCGAAAGAGCCCACTTATCCCCCTTTCTATGACAACAGAACATAGTCTTACAAGTATCCACAACAATGTGATCGAAGAAAGGAAGTTTGTAAATGTCGCAAAAGCTTCCTTCTATACCCCAATATTCTGCGTCATCATTCTGATTCCACTGGAATTGAAGCAGAAACCCAGGGATGGAATGCAACGACCAATTTGGCACAGATACTTGCAGGGCGTCACGGGAAGACAGAAGATATTTCCACTTTTTACAAACAGTCTTGATTTTGCCAAAAACCCTAATGGGCAGCCTCGCTAAAATCATATACAGCAACTCTTCTGGGAGCGTTTTCCAGAGTTCTGTTTCCATGGGTAAAATACTTTTGTCACAGGGCAGCCACTCGGAAATACTTTTTTTCACGCGGCAAAATATATAAAATCTAAGAAAAACTTTCCTTTCTGTCACACCGCAGCCACTCTGGCCCTCCACAGCCCTGCTGCCGAGTCCGCTCTTTCTAGAGATACAGCCTTCCCCGAGCCGCAAGAATTGATTTATATGATGACAACCTGACCTCAAATATATAGAGTCTGAGATTTGATTGGTGTCTTCAAGAAATTTGATTGGTGTCTTCAAGAATGTGTAATCCAACCATAGAATGATGACAACCTGACCTCAAATATATAGTGTTTGAGATTTGATTCTTGTCTTTAAGAATGTGTAATCCAACCATAGAAAACAACTCAAGCTGTATATAGAAAAGTTACATTCAGTTGTCTGTTTCTTAACACCAACTCAATTGGTGTCTAGAAAAGATTTCTATTTGCTAACTCAAACAAATCGGTTTATATAAATTTTCTGTGGGGTAACTCCAAAGAAATTGGTTTATAGAAAAATTATTTAAAAGGTATGTGGAGCTGGTTTTAGCTCAATATAGAAATAAATTATAAAATTTAATATTATTTTGCATTTAATAGAAAGTAGAAATTTATTTTTTATTTTAAAAAGTTTTCTATTTGCTAACTCAAAGTATAATGGTTTATACAAATTATCTATTTGTTAACTTCAACTAAATTGGTTGATAGAAAAAATTATCTAAAAGTTACAAGGACTTGGCTTTTGCTTAATATATAAATAAGTTATAAAATTTAATAAATTTAATTATTATTTACACTTAACAGAAAGTAAAAATATTTTTCATTTTTCATTTAATAAATTTAGTATTATTTACGCTTAAAAAAATAAAATTAATTTTTATATGTATAATATAGATTTTAATTAATTTAACCTTGTTTGTATTTAAAGAAAAAGTAAAATTAAGTAATTACAATGTTTAATAATAAGACATTATTACTACAACGAAAGTTAATATTATTTGCACAGAAGAAAAAGTAAAATTAATTTGAAATTTTGAAATTTAAAATTTGATAAATTTAATATTATGTTCATATTTTCCGGATAAATCACAAAGAGAATAAAGGGTCGACATATCATCAGGACTAGGATGAGGAGTAAGATCAACTAACCAAAATATATAAAAATCTAAGAGATGCAAGGGTAAATTCCTCACGGTTAAATATTTCTTTTTATTTTTGTTCTCTACCTGATTTCTTCGGAAAATATGAACATTATATCATGAATCACAGAAGCTTAATTAATAGTATTTACACTTCAAAGAAAAATAAAATTAATTTTCATTTATGTCATAAAAAGATTAATTAATTTAATATTATTTGTATTTAAAGAGAAAAAAAATTAAGCAATTACAATATTTAATAAGACATTACAACATCTTTACCATATTGAGATTTTAATTTTAATTTTAATTTTTGTTTTATTTTGTTTATTTTAACCTTGTAAGTCTTACACAATAAGGAGTAGGTGCCCTGCTAATATCTCTAGTTAGATCTCAAACTTTGTGTGAAATTCTCTTAATTTCATGCACAATAATCATGTTAAGCACATAAAGCATTAAAAATTTCCTTGACCCTCCTAAGAACTCATTGAGCCATGAAAGTGCTATTAAGTGTAAGAAGGAAAGCTTAATGTAGCCTTTATGTGCGTAGGAGAGGTTACATGGGTCTTATGCTTTACCTATTTAGGGCACTCATCACATATCATCTAGCACATCATCATCTAGTTAGTTCCCTATGTGGATGAAAGGTTACTACTTAGTTTGTTGACACATCATCATCATAGCCCAATGTCTACTCGGTAATCAACCCCATTGCCCACCAATTCATTTACATTATTATCTTGTTGCTTTGAATCTATAGTATGCTTTGATGTCAACATAATGATTTAAGGGGTCCATCTCGTTGTTTTAGAATCATCTAAAGGGGGTCCTCTAGTGGTTTTAGAATCATCAGGGAGTGGGAGAGGCAATAGATTATTGGCAAGTATGTTGGGCAACATACCACCCCATAATGCTTTTGGATTGCCCCCACTTGTCTTTGTTATCCACTTAGCTAGTTAGCAAGAGGGGAGGATGAGAATGAACAATTTATTTGGTGCATCTTCCACCAATTGTTGCAACATTTAGCTACTTCTTTATTAACCACTTATTATATAGGATTAAAACATATTTTCATATTTATCAATATTTTTTTTTGAAGAAAATTAAGGGATAAACCCATAATCTTGAAAAACAAATATTATTATTCAAAAAAAAACCCACAAAATG
This sequence comes from Pinus taeda, assembly GCA_000404065.3. Taxonomy (NCBI): domain Eukaryota; kingdom Viridiplantae; phylum Streptophyta; class Pinopsida; order Pinales; family Pinaceae; genus Pinus; species Pinus taeda. Next base: position 78,596 of record APFE030958800.1, read on the forward strand.
TCCCTTGTATAATAGCTACAAAAGATTCGTTTTCTACATACTTTTATGTAAATAAGTATAATTAGCTTCAATTTAGACTACAAACATTAACATCCTTAACTACTCTACATAAAGCAAAAATATGCTAACATATTTAACTAATCTATCTATAAGCCCTATATAATCCCCATGGTAGGTCTATGTCCCTTATGAATTCCTAGATATTGAGTTATTATATTTATGTTGTTATATTGTTATGTAGGATAGAACCTTTCACGACCATATTTTATTATAATTGTACTCTTTGTGTCTTATATATATACTTAGAAGATATAGTATTAGGATCATCAAATACTATACATTACATCACATTCATTGTAAATAGGTTCCCCCCTTGCTTGAGGATGCAATTATTGGTTTCTTATCAATTTTGAGGTTTAAAGTTTATAGATTTGGTAACAGAGCTCATGATCCTACGATTTTTGCTACTTCAAACATGTTATCATGGATTTTTTTCTATAACTTATTTTCTAAAAGGTTTCAAGTGGTGAGACTTGGAGAATATTCAGGATAAATGTTAGGTAACACTTGATTGGAATTTCATATCATGATTCAATGTATTGTTAGAAATATTGATTGGGATTGGATCATTATATTGTTTATGATCGAGGACGATCCAGGATGGAGTGAAATTAAAAGTCCCCAAACTTTGATGTAAATAGCGTAAAGTCAAAGAGCTCGATGAAACACTTCCAATTTGAATCGCATTAAACTGAGTCCATATGAAGAAGTTATTGCAATTTGAAGTTTTGTGACAACTCGTAAAAGGTCAAAAACTTGCCATGCTATGTGAAAACCTCTCAGGATGACCCATGGCAAGACCATGGATGACACATGATAGTGATGAAGGTGACATATCAATGGTTTAATTTTCACACTTGGCATCATATGGTTGGATGATTTTGGTACAATTGGTGTGAGTGGCCCAATGAATAGGCACCACATGGCCCTGTTAGAGGGAACTATGTAGTGTTGGGATAGAGGAAAAAATCATTAGACAGAATGGCACCAATGAGTTTTGAACTTGTAACCTCCTGCGAAAGTGCTCTACCAATAGGCCACGAGGTCATTCATTGAAAGGTTGGGTAGTTATATTATATTTAAAGTCTTGTTACATTGCATTACAAAAAAAGAATAGGGGTAGTTAGTGGAGCTCGCCAACATTGGTTGTTTGCCAAACACATAACAATGGTAGCATATCATTAAAACACCATCGACAATACATAACACATGGGTGATTATATATTATGGTTACACCATTGAGGTTATACATACATATGATTCATGTAGTCATATGTTATATACTATATATAACATCTAGTTGGAACGAACAACAAATATGCCAACAGCCTTTGCCAAGACCAAGCCACATGGTCTATCATCATTGGAGAAATTTCAAATGGGTGGATAACGTCGAGTTTTAATATACCATATGAGTTATATATTGTATGATTGTTAAAACAATATACTATATATTGTTTCAAAAGAAAAAGTCGTAACTCCCATGGGTTCGACCTTGGGGTGTGGACCCTATTAGCTCTGATATGTAGCACTGACTTTCTAATGCCAAAAAGAAGTCTGGTCTGTTTGGTTGTGTCCAAGATGGGGCTTACATTGGTCACTTTTCCCTTTTCCCTCACCCCTCTCACTTTTAATCTTCCTTATTTCCTAAACGAACCTTCTAAATCCAACAAAATTCCCTTTGGCCTTAGCCCTAAGTGAAAAGCTAAACTAACTATAAAACCTGATCCATATGCCATGTGTGCTCGTAACCTATTGCACCGCATCCCCACCGTTGAACAACCTCTACCAATCCAATGGCTCGCATCGCACCCGATAAATGCGACCCGCTCTACCACTCTCCGTCGTCAGATCATCTCCACCAAATCTGACGGCCTTCACACATATCGCAAGAACAATTAGATCGAGCGACAGCACACAATGAGGGTGATTTTTCTCTCTCATCTGCTGCTACGTGTCGTTCATTAAGTGGAATCGCCCGGCCCTAGGAAATTACCACTTAGAGCCCAAAAGTTGTGCGATGAAAACCATTACTACCTAAGTAAACCACCCCCACCCATTAGTGCCCACGTAGCTCCATCGCCTGATGACCGTTTGATCTATCTATTGCAGATCTAACAGCCCTGATGCACCCTGTTCCCACCTCAGCTAATAGCCTTCGCCGAGCCATCTCCGCCATTCATCTTCCCGATCTGATGGTCATCTCTCTCACTCATCCCAACTGTCCACTTACCCATGCATCCTATGTCCTACAACCATTATGTTCCCTGAAGAAGGAGATGACTAGCTTTGTCGAACTGGTTACAGTAAGATCCCCAACAACCACATTAAACAGAAAATATGGCCAAAGGGAGAAAAGGATGTAGCACGACTCTGTAACAGAATTTATCAGTCATAGACTTCACTGTTGTGAGCATTCCAACCGCCTAAAGGATAGCACAGCAGTTGTGCAAATCAGATTTACATAGTAAATGAAGCAACCTCGTTCAGAGACTCCATTAGGTAACTAAATGCAGTTGGTGGTCAATTAGGACCCCTCCATACCTAAACGACCAGGTGCCATTGTAATGTAAACTTATAAATACCCAGAAGAAAGATGTAATTAGGGTTGGCTTTTGATGTAAAGTTCAACTTCTGGAGACTGTAGACACTTTTTCACATGCAGTGTCTCATCTTCATTTTCAGAAAATACAAGCTTCTTTTACTATTAACTGATCACTGTCATTTTCCTATGTTCTAAGCTTGTACTTGATATGTTGTGTTCTTGATCTCTTGATGTTTAGCACTAGTTAACTGTCATCTTATCTTTGTGCTATAATATTCAGTGCATCACTGAATAGGTTGCTCAGGTTTCTTTCTATCTAATGCAGGAGAGTTGTCATCCTGTCTTTTCATTAAAAGACTAGATTTGTAGGTTTATGTACTAGTTGCAATTGGCCATCACATGGTCTTGTGTATCTGCTGGTGTGGTTAGTATTCTCCATATTCACCTAATATCTAAGCTATGAGCATTGGCGGTTTAAAGCCTTTTAGTCTGAGGGTGTTCATGCATGTCTGGAGTGAAATAGAGTAAAAGCGGTTATCTGGCTTGAACCAAATCATCATTCCTTCCATTAAAAATTGCAACAATAGTTGAATTTATATGTTACCAAGCATCTTCGAGCTACAACCTAGGATAGTTTCTTAGAATCCTAACATAATTGGTGCCATTATCGAGGAGAGGAGATCGAAGCTCAGCTTCTCTGGGAGATGACATAGATCCTGCTTTGATGATATACAAAGTTTGGACACATTTATGGTTGTAATCATCTATCTGGTGACTCTACTGGAGGACAAACCTTTTGGCGACTCCACACCACAGTTCTGGCTCAGTTTGTGAGGCACACTCGGAGAAATCCTCAGAAATCACCAGCTGACCTAGTGCCTGACCCTAAAAAGATTATCAAGCAAAGAAAGACATCACAAAAGGGAGCATCAAGATCAGGTAAACCTAAACAATCCTGTGAATCTCTGCAAGAAAGGCTTGTAACAGAGTACATACATAGTGAGAATATAGCCTCTAGTACTAGCAGCGAAGAGAAATTTTTAGAGATTCAGAAAGCTCCTTATTCTTTAGGTCCTCCTTTGGATTTCAGCCCAAATGGAACCTCCCCTCCTATCCATCATAGTCCTTTAACCCTGTCAGTCATTTCTCAAATCCCTACCTTTCAGACTGCCAGCACTCTTCAATCCACCACAATCATGGCAGACCCACAAGCACCCACCAAAATGGAAAGAATCATAGCTGCTAGGTATGGACTCCTGGTCTTACCTATTCCTTTGAATGCCATGCCTGCAAGAGAATATCATAAATACATGCCTAAGTTCACTGGGACAGAGGGACTAACAGCTGAAGAGCACTTGGAGTCATTTTATAGCTATGTTGATAACCTAGATATCAGTGAAGATGATGTGTGGATGAGAGTATTTGTCCAAAGACTTAATGGAGAGGCTAGAAAGTGGTTCGGAGAACTGACCCCTAGGTCTATCATAGACATTGAAGCATTAGATGATGTGTTCCTAAAGCATTGGGGGGATAAGAAAGACCTGCTCTATTATCATACTGAGTTTGACAACCTAAAAAGGGAAAATGGGGAGTCATTGTCCGATTTCAATAAAAGGTTTAACCACATGTACAACAAGATACAAGTTGAAGTGAAGCCTACTCCCACCTCTGCCAAGCTCACCTATGCCAATGCCTTTGATTCTGTCTTATGCTTGCTATTGGGAGAAAGAATATGTGCTTCGCTGGCTGAGATGCAGGATGCAGCCTTGGAGGTAGAATCTAATATCATGACTGCAGGAAAACTCAAAGGGCATCTTGACTGAAGGATAAAGAGAGGTGAATCCTCTTCATCTTCAAACCCCAATATAGACAAAATGACCAAGATGATAGAGTCATTAGCCTTTGAAGTCTCTAAGCTAAAATGGAACAACATTTTGGGAAAGGAAGAGCTCCTAATTCCCTGGCTTTTAGAAATCCAAATCCATATCAAAGAACAAATGGGCAGTTGCAGATTTTGCAAAGAAGCAAAGAGACTGATGAAGACCAAAGGGTGAAGGTCCTTTTTCAGAATACAGTCATGGAAGAAGAGAAATTTGAAGAAGATGATGAGATCCATTGCATGGAAGACAAAGGAAGCGCCACTTTTTTAATTAAACCTGCCTATGAGAGGTCATTATTCAATGACTAGATCAGCCAAGAATGGGATGGTAATGTTGTTCTACAAACTGAAAATCAGTACCAATATAATATGAAGTCGATGATGGATAATGTCAAGGAAACTCATGTTCATAAAGTTGCTATCCCTGTAGAACAACAAGCTAATAAGCAAGAGAAACCAACTGTCGATCCTATTATCCTCAAAGCTCCAGCCATAGAGATAAGAGGCCTTGACAAATTCCCTTCTTCTTTTAGCTTTCAATCAGAAATCCAGAAGCCAAGAATACCTATGTCCCTGATTGAACCAATGAAGAATGAGTCCTTCAAGAAATTTATCCTTGAGAATCTTGAGTCTAAAACCATCCAAGCTTCCAATGACTATGTGAATTTGCAAAATGATCAACCAGTTATTATTCTCAGCCCAGTGATCGAAAATTATGAAGACAACCTCCCATCATTCTATCTTCCTCTGTCTATTCATGATAAAATCCTTCATAATGGTCTGCTTGACACAAGTGCCAGCAATGATTCAATGCCCAAGGCTGTTGTAAATAAGCTCATTCCTATCATTATGAAGCCTTATCAGTTGGCCTCTATGCAACTTAAAAACCCAGTTTTCCAGATCATAGAGGAGGAAGGCCCACAGATTTGGGACATGTTCTTTGAAGGGGCTTGCTCTAAGGAAGCTACAGGAGTAGGTGAAGTCCTTGTGTCCCCCACACAAGAATGCATTGATTCACCTTTTATATTAATTTTTCAGGTCAAAAATGACACAACAGAGTATAAAGCAAACTTTATCATTCAACAGGTGTACAAAAGCTTCCAAGCAAAACATCCAAGGCTGAGAGCATACAGAGATAACGTGAAATATAGACCATATCCTCCTGTTAAGATCAAATGCTATACAATTTTTGAAGTAGGTGATCAAATCAATAGTCTTCTGCAAGTCTTTAATAGATTGGTTGGGATGCACATTGACCAAGAGAAAGAAACCTTTCATAGAAAGGCAAAAAGAGTCAATTTTCAGTATGGTGATTGTTTTCTCAGAAGGAATGCATCAAATAAAGGATATATTTTTGATGGCCCATTCAATGGGCTATTCTTCGAACTTTATTTCAGCTAAGGCTTTCAACCCTTGGTATTGTAAATATGTTTTTTTCAAAGTTTTTATTTCCATGTTAATTAGACCCCATGCCCAATGGAACACTAGGCGATAGATTCAATTTTGTTGTTTACTAAAAAGGTAGTGGCCTACGGTTCTTGAAACATCACAGCGAGGATTTCATCCCCAAAAGGAGCTAGTTTTAGCTCTGCTATGCAGCGCTGACTTTCTAATGGCAGAAAGAAGTCTGGTATGTTTGGTTGTTTCCAAGAGGGGGCTTACATTGGTCACTTTTCCCTTTTCCCCCACCCCTCTCACTTTTATTCTTCCTCATTTCCTAAATGAACCTTCTAAATTTGAAAAAATTCCCTTTGGCCTCAGCCCTAAGCAAAAAGCTAAACTAACCATAAAACCTGATCCATATGCCTTGTGCGCTCGTAACCCATTGTACCGCATCCCTGCCATTGATCAACCCCCGCCAATCCAACGGCTCGCATCGCACCCGATAAAGGCGACCTGCTCTACCACTCTCCACCGTCAGATTGTCTCCATCGGATATGACGGCCTTCGCACATATCGCGAGAACAACTAGATCGAGCGATAGCGGGCGATGATGGTGGTTTTTCTCTCTCATCCACTGCTACGTGTCATTCATTAAGTGGAATCTCCCGACCTCGGGCAATTACCACTTAGCACCCAAAATTTGTGCGATGAAAACCATTATTGCCTAAGTAAACCACCCCCACCCATTAGCGTCTGTGTAGCTCCATCGCTCGATGACCATCTGATCTATCTGCTGCAGATATAACGGCCCTGATGCACCCCGCTCCCACCTTGGCCGATAGCCTTCACTGAGCCATCTTCACCATTCATCTTCCCGATCTAACGATCATCTTTCTCACTCGTCCCAACTATCCACTTACCCATGTATCCTACATCCTACGACCATTCTATTGCCCAAAGAAGGAGATGACCAGCTCTACTGGATTGGTTACAGTAAGATCCCCAACAACCACATTAAACAGAAAATATGGCCAAAGGGAGAAAAGGACATAGCATGGCTCTGTAACAGAATTTATTAGTCATGGACTTCACTGTTGCAAGCATTCCAACAACCTAAAGGACAGCACAACAGTAGTGAAGATCAGATTTACACAGTAAAGCAAGAAACTTGATGCAGAGACTCCATTAGGCAACTAAATGTAGTTGGTGGTCAATTAGGACCCCTCCATACTTAAATGGCCAGGTGTCATTGTAATTTAAACTTATAAATACCCAGAAGAAAGATGTAATTAGGGTTGGCATTTGATGTAAAGTTGAACTTCTGGAGACTGTAGACACTTTGTCACTTGCAGCGTCTCATCTTCATTTTCAGCAAATACAAGCTTCTTTTTCTGTTAACTTCTCACTGTCCATTTTCCTCTGTTCTAAGCTTGTACCTGATATGTTGTGTTCTTGATATCTTGATGTTTAGCACTAGATAACTGTCATATTATCTATGTGTTAGAATATTGAATGCATCACTAAATAGGTTGCTCATGTTTCTTTCTATCTAATGCAAGAGAGCTGCCATCTTGTCTTTGCATTAATAGACTAGATTTGCAAGTTTCTATACTAGTTGTACCTGACCATCACATGGTCTTGTGTATTTGCTGGTGTGGTTAGTATTCTCCATATTCACCTAATATCTAAACTGTGAGAATTGGTGGTCTAAAGCCGTGTAGTCTGAGGGTGTTCATGCATGTCTGGAGTGAAACAAAGTAGAAGTGGTTATCTGGCTTGAACCAAACCATCATTCCTTCCATTAAAACTTGCAACAATAGTTGAATTTATATGTTACTAGGCATCTCCGAGATACAACATAGGAGAGTTTCTTGGAATCCTAACAGACCCTCTAATCTATATATTGTAAAAGGACTGCCCATGTGCCATACACTTGAGATTTGTAGAAATACTAAAGCTCTATCATTTTGTGACATTGTTATCACTATTTTTGTGATAACTTGTATAGATTTTTCCGTTTTGGAGAAATTAGAGAGGAGATTTTTTTCAAAAGGGTTTTTAGAGTCTTTTGAGAAGTTGCAGAAGTAAATAGCTAACTTGCATCAGTTTGCATCATAATTGAAGAGGAAAATCCATTGGAAGTGGATCTGGAGACGTAGTCCACACTAGGTGAACTATGTTATCAATCATGCTTCTGTTCTTTTGTGTTATCTCTAGTTATTTTATTTATATCATCGTATTTTAATAGTTTTTCTCAGGATTGGTATTTTTCATTCAATTTTTAAGCCCGATAAATAAATGAATCATAGGATCACGATAAAAAAAAACCTTGATCAAGTGTGGTATCAGAGCATAATGAGCTAGTTTGGTATCAAAGCACAATGAGCTAGTTTTGTATTAGAGCAAATTGATCTAGTTTGATATAGTATAGCCCATTTACTAGTTTGGAGAAGTTTGGCAATAATGCTTTCCGGTTAGATCTACCACTATATATTGCAATTTATTCAATTGTGAATGTGGATAATTTGAAATTGTATGAATCATTGATGATCATGGATTAGAATTAGAGTGTTCAAATTCCTTCCATTGACATTTTTTCTTCTCAATATCTAGATAAGTTGTAGGAATATGTCATTTTATATAGGAAGACAAGGACTTCATGTCACGAAGATATGGAATATCTTCGAGTGGGTCTTAAGGGAATGAATTTGAGAAAGGCATGGTGGATTGAGATCAGGAAATTGAGGAAGTAATACCATCACCTATTTTCTGAGTTGTTTACCTTTTCATTGTCTAAAAGCTTCCCAATGAAGAGGATTGATCCAGGAGAATCCAGGATGGCCTAAAATTCAAAGTCCCCAAAATTTGATGCAAATAGTGTAAATTCAAAGAGCTTCATGAAATGATTCCAACATAATTTCAATCGCATCAAGTAGAGTCCATATGAGGAATCTATTGTAGTTTGATGTTTTGCGACAATTGATAAAAGGTCAAGTTTGCCATGACACGTGGCAACATCTCGAGGTCACGCATGGCAATCCCATGTATGGCACATGACAATGATGAAGGTGAAGTAGTAGTGATTTAAGTTCAACACTTGGCATTGTATGGTTGGATGATTTTTGTACAATTAGCAAGAAATGGCCCAATGAATAGGCATTGTGTGGCCTTGTGATAGGGTGCCACATGACACTAGGCTAGCGAAAAAAAAAAAAAACATTAGATGGATTGACATCGACAAGTTTTGAACCCGTAACCCCTGACAAAAGATTAAAACACTCTACCAATAGGCCATGAGATCGTTCATTGAAAATTTAGGTAGTTATATTATATTCAAAGTCTTATTACATTGCATTACCAAAAAAAGAGGGGTAGTTGGAAAAGCCTGCCAATGTTGGCAGTTCGGAAACCACATAACATTGGTGGCATTTCATTAAACACCATTGAAAATGCATAATACATGGGTGGTTATATATTATGGTTACATAATTGAGGTTATACATTACATATGGTCCATGTCATCATATGTTATATACTATATATAGAATCTAGTTGGAACGAAAAAAAAATATGCCAATAAACTCCGCCAAGACCAAGCCATGTGGTTGATCACCATTGGAGAAATTTCAAATGGGTGGATAATGCCAGGTTTTAGTATACCAAATGGGTTATATATGGTATGGTTGTTAAAAAAAATACCCTATATATTATTTGCTTTTATAACAAACGGTTGTAACCCTCATGGGTTTGACCCTAGGTTGGAGACCCTTTATTCTATATATTGTAAGAGAATCATTGATCTGTAAAATGTCATGCATATTCCATTGGACAGTTCATCACAACATATGGATAATATTATATTAAAAATTTGAAATTGTATACGATTATAGTTTCATTAAACTTTAAGGTTTATAGATTTAATTGTAATTATTGTATGCATGTGAACGAAAATTATGCATAAAAATAGAGAACGACAAAATAAGCTCACACAAACACATAAGACACAAAATATGCTTTGGGAAACCCTTTTGAGAGAAAACCCCACTGGAAGGTGATATCACTTCGCTCTCTTTATCTACCTGGAAATATGGTTGCAAGTATAAATAAGTAAGGCTTGTGACCTGTGGGCTACTATAATGCACAAATCCTCCCTATATTGTGTACCTGATATCCCTCTTGTCTATATTTTCTCAAGTTTGTAACAAAATGCTCTCGGAATAATGGAATGCCTCTTCCTCCTAGTGGCCAGTTATAACAGAACTTGACAACCTACTAGTTGTTAAGTTTAACTACATCAACCCCTAACCATAGTTACAATATAGACTCTTCTAGAGTATTTTACATCAAAATCATGTGGCTAACCCCTTTTTTATGAATAATGGGGGCTAACACGATAACCTCCCGAACCATAGGTGTGAAAACAACAAGGTCAACTTATGAGTGGCATAACTTTTGCATATGAACTCTGATTAGCATGATTATTACGTCCTTAGAAAGATCTTTGTATGTAGAATAACATGAAAAAGTGTGCACTAAAATGACAAAGTTTTACCCCCAAAAAACATGTGCACTAAAGTGTGAACTTATCTGTTGTAAGAATGTTATATATTTACCATATTTTCATCTGAGGTCTTCAGATGCTTCTGGTTATATCCAATCAGAATTTACACCAAATTCCTCTTGACTACTTCTATTTTCTCATATATCTAAGGATGGCATGTTGTAGATTTATTCAACTTTATGTCCATCTTCTCCCATTATGTAGTCTAGCATGCACTAAGAAACCTTATACCCTTGTTTGGAACAATGCTCCTTGGTATTCCAAAGTGCACCCAGACCTATCCAAATAACAATTTTTATACTTCTGTATCAATAATTGTCTTTTGACAGGGCATCACAACACACATCTTGTTGAACTTGTCAACTAGCATGAACAGGTATTCATGTCCTTCCTGGTTGTTGGTAAACCTTCCACAAAGTCCATGGAAATGATTTCCCATGGACAAGTATGTATAGGTAAGGGATGATATAGACCTTGTTTTATGTTGTTCAGCTTGCTGGTACAACAAAGCAGGCATCCTCTTATGAATCTATCTACATGCTCCTGCACCTTGGGCAAATACATATACCTCTGCAAATTAACCATGGTCTTCCCTACACCAAAGTGCATTGTAACCTTAGAGGTGTGAGGCTCTCTAATTACCTGTAACCACTCACCTTTAGGACCACATAGCTTATCCAACCTTTAGAGTAGCCCACCCTGGAGATCATATTCAACAGTGTTGTCTCCATTGTTCACATGACTCTAACTCTACAACTATCGTTACAGCTCCTTGAAGTCCTCATCTTTGAATATGCCTCTTTTTATGCATCATGGGTGAATGGCTCCATGTGTATAAGAGTCCCAAAATTTTTATCTTTGATGTGAGTGGCTTTGAAAGCATGTTGGCTGACTTGTTTATGCTTCCCTTCTTAAAATTAATCACCAAATGAAATTGCTGCAAAAACCCCATCCACTTGTAATGCTTAGTCTATTGTAGCTTATTATAGGATTAAAACTATTGTAATGGCTAGTGATCTATGTGGATAATTGTCCTAATTGTCTCCTTTCCCTTAGATAGTGCTTCCACTTCTTCATAGTTTTTGCCATCGCATAAAGATCCTTTTCATAGGTAAGGTAGTTAAGAGTTGCCCCACAAAATATTTTAGAATGATAGCATACATGCCTTCCTCCGTGCATCATGACAACTCCCACTACATACCCACTAGAATTTGTCTCTACATGAAAAGGTTGATGCAAATTTGGTAATGCCAAAACTAGTGTTTGACTTATCTTCTTCTTTAGCTCCTTAAAAGCCCTCTTCTAATGTTGGAAACATCAGTAGGCACCAACCATTTCATGATGACCTCCATCTTGGAAGGATATATCTCCAATTCTCCTCCACTGATCACATACCCCAAATAAACCAAAGACTGCTACATAAACTTGCACTTCCTGATATTTTCTGTAGTTGTTCCTTCATAAATGTTTCCAACACTTGTGTCAAATGTGAAATATGCTCCTCTCAAGTAGCAACATATACTAGTATATCATTGTAATGACCCACATCAAGATATAAGGAACATAGAAATATTAGCATGCATATGATACATGCATATAATAGCTACATATGCATGTATTACATGTACTACACTAGTACACGTACTATCAAATTATGGAAAATGTTCAAGTATAAGGTAATGAATTAATTATCAAATGTTAACATTGAAAGTGTCAGAATCTAATGAATATATGGTGTGGAGTACTTGTTATGTGTACCACCAGCACAATATAATATATAACTAGCACATTATTCATCTATATATATATATATATATAATAATATATATATAATAGGATTTATTAATGAAGAATTATAATTTAAATACATATCAAATGAAAATAACTAGTTATATAAATAATTTAAGTCTAAATTAAATTATTAAACTTTTAAAGGGGAGGAACTAACTTTAGAAAGGGGAGGAACTTTAAAACATATAATTTCATAAAATATTAAATATTTCTATAATAAAAAGAAAAGGTATTATTTAATTCAATGAATGGTCACTTGAGAAAGATATTAAGTGATGCACTCTCTTTAGACATTGTGAGGAGCCACGTAACTGATAGAAGGTAAGAAAAAATGCCTCATTGTCTAAGATTTGAGGGTTGATAGGCGGTGATGTTGGGATACAAGGAGAACACAAAAGGCATACCAAAGGGGGAGATACAGGAGGAATTTATAACAGAGAACCACATACAGAGAGTGAATACTAAGCCCTAATTGTTCTTGGATTTTTGGGCACAGGAGAAAGAAGAATTTTTTAAGTCTTATAGATATGGGAACTATAAAGGTTGATCCCAGATAGGCTAGAGGAAAGGACCAATTTGGTAACCCTTCAAACTAATTTCTAGGTATTCTTCTCCATTCAACATTCAAATTTATTGTCTAGGTAAATGATAAATCTAGGGCACAATTCTACGAGTGAGTTTCACAATCTTCCAAATAGGCAATAAAAAATGAATCTATAAAAGGCCTAAATATATCATTAATTAATCTCATAATCATAACTAGTGCATTATATAGGCAAAATGGTATGACTAACCACTCATACACACTTTATTGGTTTTGAAGGTGGTATTCCATGTATCTTCTTCTTTGACTCAAACCTGGTGATATCCAGAGTTCAAGTCCAGCTTGGTGAAATCTTTTGCTTGCTGTAACTGATCCAACAGATCATCTATCTTGGGCAGGGGTATTTGTTATTGAGTGTGATTTTGTTCAATGCCTTGTAACCTATAAACATCTTCTAAGCCCCATACTTCTTTGGCCCAATGATTATGGCTGACCCACATGGTGATGTAATCATTCGAATGATGCCTTGTTCGAGCAGTTACTGCAATTGTTATTCAACTCACTTTATTCTGTAATAGACTCCTTGTACAACCTAATATTCGACAGTGGTGAGTCTAAAAATAGTTGGATATTGCGCTTCAATTCTCTCTTAGGTGGTATCCCTTTAGGATCTTGGAACACATATTTGTATGCTTGTAACAACTACTTCAATTTTTGTTTTTGTTTCTTAGTAGACCCCTCCAGGGAATCCTTGCCTCTTATTGACTCCTCTATGAACTAAATTTTTCTTAAAAACAACAAAACATACTTCTTATTGGAACTGATCAATTTCTTAGATTGTTTGGAACTTGTTGAAGAAAGTGTAACTAGGTTTAGTCTTCATAAATGTAATTTTGATCTTTGTATTTGTAAAAGAAAAGAAATATTATTATTGTTATTTATAACAATGAGTTTCTTTTTCATTGCATAGGTCTAGCACATGTCAAAGTGGTATAGGGAAGTTAAAGAGTCAAAATAAATATTGAAGACCCTTAAGGGCATGGTACAACATGTATGTTTATGTATTAGAGTCCAAGAGATTCCTCCAAGAAAATTCACAAGCCTCCTCCAAGCAACGACATCATAAAATGAAGAAATTTGAAGCATAAAAGTCAAGTCATCAAGTCGACCTCAAGTCATCCTAAAATAAGGAGAAGACCTATATATTATATATATATATATACTATATATATTATTTATATATAATATATATATATATATATATATATATATAAGGGTCATTCCACCTCTCCAAGATAACGTATCTCATATTTTAGATCAGCGAAGAAAAAGGATGAGTAAAGGGTATATGAAGGATGAAGAAAGAGTCTCTAAGTGTAGTGAAGAGAGGAGGAAGAAGACTGATTTTAATAGGGCTATCTTAAGGCCTATTACAGTCACATGTGTGAAGAAAGGAGGCTCTCTCTTCTTCCATAACAACCCTCATATTATAGTCATATAAATTCGTTGGTTGGGCTAAGAAAAGAGTGCCTATTAGGCCTCTCATGTAGGTGAAGAAGAAAACCACACAAGTGAAGGAAGAAGAGGAATCTAGCATCATTTTCTTGAAGGAATCCCCTCACACAGTGAAAATAATTAGGGCCACCTTACTACCGCAACATACCTGCAACTATATCTCAAGAAAGAGCTTGACTCGATAAAGGAAAAGGTTCTCTTCATAAGTGAAGGAGTCTACAAAGGAACAAGAGAAACATCTCTTCTAGGGTAAGAAAAAATCAGGTTGATATTAGTTGCTAAAAGAAGAACATAGTAGGAGGATGAATTGCTGAAAGAAGGAGGAAGAAGTGTTGGAAGAAGGAGGAAAAAGTGCTGCAAAAGGAAGTGTTATGAGATAAAGGGAAAAAGGGCTTGAATTGTGCTTGGAGGATCTTCATGTCAAGGGTCTAGGGTTTGTAATCTGTCAATAGAGCTTCAATAAGAGAATTTTGAAGAAGGGTTTTCCTCTCTAGAAGAGAGAGGTTTTTCCTTGGCTGAGAGCCAACATCTTGTGTTCTTATCTCTTTCGTTTTGGTAACTATTTGATGTAGTTAGAGAAAATACAATAATAATAAGAAGAATAAGATTGTGTTAACAAGAAAAGTAAAAGTACTTCATAAATTTTTATCATTGCTAGAATAATATCACCATAATTTAGATGCCCTAGATTATTCAACATGGTTTCAGAGCTAAGGTGACACATCAAGAAAGGGCTTCTCAAGAACACATACATGGTTAAAGCATTAGATCTACAAGCTAAGGGTTTCAAATCCATCAAGGAAAAAGAGTTCTACCATCTACTCTTCTCTATCCATCAAGGAAGACTACAAAGCAAGAAGAAGAGCCTTTCATATAAAGGCACCTACAAGAAGATCCATTCAAAGAATAATTTACATCAAGATACATCATCTTCAAAGGACAGAACTACAATTCAATCCTCTCACACTAAGAAGTCTTCATCACAAAGCAATCTATTTCAAAACATATTGAAGGAGGAAATTTGAAGATCACCAAGATCCAAGAAAACAAATCATCAAATCTTCAAAGAAGAAGCAATAATTCCTCATCACCAACACTATCAGGTAAGTATTTGTATGTCCTCTTCTGAACATATCACAAGTATTTTTGCAAGGAAAGAGAAAAATTGGTTGGTACTTCTAATTTCCTTGCATGGAAAAAAGAGGATTGATTTACTTCTCAAGGAGAATGAATTTCTAGACCACAACAAATGAAGTATCACTATCCCTGGTAAGGAACAAACTCAAGCCATAGAAAAATATAATAAGGATGAAACAAGGGCTCAAAGGATTATAATAGAATCCATAAAGGATTATCTCATCTTATGTTTCCATACTTTAAACATCGAAACAAATCTATGATAAATTGATAGATCTATTCTAAGTAAGCACAACTGGAGAAGTGATGTCATTTCGTAATGAATTGTCTAAGATGAAGATATCCAAGGAAGGAATAACTCCCTACTTCATGAAAATATCTGAGATGAGAGATCAAGTACAAGATCTAGGGGAATTCATCTCTGATAGAGAAATGAAAACTCTAGTACTCAATGCTCTACCATAGGAATGGGGCAGCTTCACATCAAGTATATATGCCAAGAAGGATGCTACCCCACTAAATCAAATTTGGTCTCTATGCAAAATTGATGAGACTAGACTCAAAGCCAAAGATGATGTGGGATCAAAGGAGCATACATTTTCTACTATGGCCAAAAGAAGAGGAAAGTTTGGCAAGTTTAGTCCATGAGGGAAAGGTAATAGAGATATGTCCAAAGTCTAATGCTTTGGCTGTCAAGAATATGGATGCTACAAAAGGGCTTGTCCCAAGTTTAAGAAGGAAAAAAATAAGAGGAATAGAGAAGAGTCTCACTTTAATCAAGAATTCAAAGAAGAAGAGAAGAAGTAAAAAAAGGAGGACCCTCCATATTTCTACTGTGACTAAGTCAACTTATTTACATAAGTCTTCTTTCAAAGTTTTGGGTATCATAGGAACATGTAGTGTAGAATTTCCTAATGTAGATCAACAGATTATGAAATATACTAAAGCAAAATACAAGATCTACTTCTACAACAAACTTGCGGAAGCTTAGTCGATTTTTAGCAAGATCAAATAGAACACATATAACTGAGAATGAGAAAGAAATCACACATGAACTCAGAAGAATACTCTAGGGAAAGCCTCAACTAAAAACCTTGATATCTGTATTATCATACAAGTGGAAATATGTCTGAATTACACAAAGCATTAGCTCACAAGCTATCTTGCTCTTAGTACAGTCCTACAATACAACTCACAGACTAAATAGACACAACATATGCCTTCCCTCAGCCCTCCAAGCCTCCTATTTCCTTGCATAGTTTCTCTTAGGGTCCAATGTTGCCACCTGTGTGAATTGGCCTCATCACACAATCATCAAACTCAAAAGAAACTGTGCAATCTCCAAGGAATGAATTCCTTCTGCATTCAAGAGATATCCTCCATGGAATATTCCTGCAACTGATAGTACACTGTCCCATCATTTGATCTCAACTGGGTCTCTGATTGAATTGACATGCATGAGTTATTTATGAGAGAATATTTAATTATCTGAGGTGCAACAGTTATATGCATGCATGCATTAACTAATTGAACTCACATTTAGTTCCACAAACTGTTGGAACTAATCTAATTGGACTTAACTCAGATAACTGAGCTAACTAATTACAACTCATTCTGTTCTCCTTTAATCAAGGGATAACTTCCTCAATCAATGAAGAAACTATTGCATGTCTTCACATAGAC
Organism: Pinus taeda; assembly: GCA_000404065.3. NCBI lineage: Eukaryota > Viridiplantae > Streptophyta > Pinopsida > Pinales > Pinaceae > Pinus > Pinus taeda. The sequence goes on from APFE030958800.1 coordinate 95,694, forward strand.
TTCATGTTTGATTTCCTACAACTAATTAACTCAAGATGAATTAATTAATTATTTTACAAACAACTGCTAAGATCAAATTCAAACTTTAATTCTCAATTTTAGCTTAGGGACTAACTAAAATTGGAATGTATCCCGAAATGCTATTTATAGCAGTGCTAATTTTAGCATTTCTTGTTGCTAATTTCAACACTCCTTCTCAACAAGAAAGGGATTATCAGTCACCCCAATCCTATCTCTATGGAACTTGATTGCATTTTGACAATGCCTTAGTCAAAATATCTGCATCCTGTTCCTCAGTCAAAACATATAGCAACAACATGATCCTCTTGACCACATAGTCTCGAAGATGATGGTACCAGATATCAATGTGCTTGTACCTGTCATGAAATAATATATTCTTAGAGAGTTTGATACAACTCCGATTATCACAGTAGATCACAGTTGGATCCATCCTCCGAGCAAACAATCCCACTAGAACCTTCCACATCCAAATGGCTTCACATACTGCCTAACTAGCAACCATGTATTCAGCCTCTGTTGAGCTAAGTACAACTAACCTTTGTTTCCTATTGTACCAGGAAACTACACTTGAACCAAGGTTGAATATTCCTCTAGAAGTGCTCTTCCTACATGATGGACTCCCTCCCCAATTTGTATCTGTGAAGCCCTGAAGCTTCACTCCATTTGTCCTTCTGTACCACAATCCATACTAAGATGTGCCTCTGAGGTATCTCAGCAGATGCTTTGCTGCCTTCCAATATAGTCTGGTAGGCTGAACCATAGCTTGATTCAACTGTTTCATCGCAAAGCATAAGTCTGGTCATGTGTTCACTAGATACATCAGTGAACCCACAAGCTCCCGATAAACAGTAGAAGCTTCTACCTCACCTAAAGTAGCATCCTCCTTCCTCCAGTTACCAGCTAGAGGAGTCTACATGGGCTTGCACTTCTCCATGTGGAATTGCCTGAGTATCTAATTGGCATACTTGCCTCGAGATAAAAATACTTCCCCATCTTCCTGCCACACTTCCACGCATAGAAAGTAGTGCATAAGATCCATGTCTTTCACCTCGAACTCTTTTGCAAGGTCCTCCTTGCAAGACTTGATCAACTAATCATCACCTGTCAAAATCAAATCATCCACATAAAGAACAATGATCAATGGCTTACCTTCTACCATGATGTGGTAAAGGTTTGCATCTGCTTCACTCTTGGTGAAGCCCAACCCAGTGAAATAGTTGTCGATCTTGGTGTACCAAGCATGAGATGCTTGCTTCAGCCTGTATAAAGCCCTCTTGATTCAGCACACATGCGACTCACAATCGAAGGTCTCAAAACCTTCCAGTTTCTAAATGTACACCTCTTCCTCAATATTCCCGTTGAGGAATGTTGTCTTCACATCCATCTGATGGATCTTCCAACCCGTCTAAGCTGATAGTGCCACCATCGATCTGATAGATGAGTACCTTGCTACAGGAGAAAATGTCTCATCGTAGTCGATCCCCTCGACCTTGTTATAGACATATTTGGGCACTGCAACCCCAATCTCATATATCCATAAACCAAGGGCTTCTAAGCCCCTAAAAGTGTTGTTACACACCCTAAAGGAATTAGGTCAGCTGATTACATCATCTCCCAGAAATTCTCCTTGAAAAACTACTCAGAACTAGTCAAAACTAGACCATACAGAATGCTCAGTGCTAAGGGTGCGATGCATCTCACCTACTACATGCAAAAAGCGTGATGCATACTAAAAATCCCTTCTGTAGGGTGTGATGAGTGAGACCAAACAAATGGCAGAGGCAGTTGGCTAGGTGGAAACCTAGGGAATCTTCTAGAAACTGCCCATTTGACACTTGCCTCTCTAAATTTTCCTAGGGATGAGTAAGAGATCATGAAATCTCCAAGTGGAACCAAGAACTATCAGAGAAATGACACTAATCAAAAACCCAGAAGCTAACTCACCCACCTGCAAATATCCATATATGGATCCCTCATCCTAGAGATCCAGAGGCTGCAACTTTGTATCTTGTAAGGAAGTGTTGTTGGTTTCTCTGTGGAACATCATAGTGTTGGGTGATCTAGCTTTCCATGAGGTGAAGAGGGCTTTCATGCTGGGAGGATGGAACTGGGTCAGATCAATGGGTTGTAATCCTCTCTTCTACTACTTCTATCAATAAAGCTATTTGAGTTTTCCTCCATATTCTTGTATATCTCTTAATATTGTATTTATATATGCATTCATATGGTTAATATATATCTGATCCTATATTGTTTATGGTTATAGATCTCTATGCTTTGATGGTTTTATGCTTCTTTGACTCTACAGGTGTTCTTTGAAGTGGGACAAGTAATGGAAGAGTGGCAAAGCTTTGTCAAACGGGAGAGGAAACAAGAAAGAAGCCAAGCGAAAGACTGAGGTTGGTACTCTCTGCTTCTCTCTCATATATTTCTCATAAAGGAAAGCACATGTGACCTTAGTTAATTTTTTTCTAAGATAGCTACCCATCTTAGTGGGACTAGCAGCTCTGAATGGACACTAGTTTTCTCGATAAAAAAATGGTGACTCCACTGGGGAGCAAATAGCTTGTTTGCTTGTTTCTATTTGTTTGCTTTATAAACTACAGAGGGATCCTGAAGTTAAGCCAGCTAGCCTTCGAACTGCTTTTGCTATGCAACTGCAAAGTAGATCAACGTTGCTTTGTGGAGTATCAAAGAAGGTATGTTTTGCTGGTTATTTCAGTATCTTTTCATTAGGACTTATAAGCCTTTTTGCATTAGGAACTTAGGAAATAATAAAGAATTATAACGAAACATGTGAGATTAATAGAGAACGCTGATAATTGTCATTTCCATGTACAGGAGGGAGGAAAAACAGAAAGTGGCCATCCTAAAGGAAAATACAAAGATGAATTAACTACTGTCCCTCCGACGGGAGACCGCGTGCAAACCAGATCAAAATGGACCAACCCAGGAAAGGAAGCGGAGATACCAGCTTGGCGCAGAAAAGAGAAGAAGTAACTCAGAATTAATGATTCTATGAATCCCTCAGGATCCTTTATCCCGAGGGATCGCTGTTTTATCTATTTCTGCATCTAGATATCTTCGTCATCATCCTTATATAAGGGATGGCATTGTCAGCCAAAGAGATGATGCCTTTATGTAATTTCTTTTAAGAAGATCAAGACTATGATCGTTATGTTCTACTAAGACTTGAGTTACCGTAATTTTACTTCATGCATTAATACACACTTGGTTACTCTTTTATCTTTGAGCCTGGATCAACCTTAAGTGGTGTATCCCTGGAGGACACTTGCTCTTGTACCATTACGCGTGGTTTCTGTGTGGTTTTCTTATCGACGTGATCTGGTAATCTATTGTGTTTTATAAAGTTTATGTTACCTACTCTGTTGTGTTTAACTCATTTAATATTCCTGCAAACCAAAGTATTGTATTGATGCTGCATCATGTTACTATTCCTTTACGTGTTGGTATAATGCAGGTAATCTCTACAGGATACTGTCATTCCATTACAGAGTTCTTGTGTTATGCGATTGTGCCTTAGCATCACAGAATATATCTTGGAAGTTCTGATTTCATGTGATTATTGAATCCTTGAATATTATCGTTTTCACCTTGAGATGCAATCATATGCTTTTACTTAGAGCGATAACAGAGTCAGATTAAGCACGTTGTGTCTATATGGTTTTCAGTGTTATTCCATCTTGGATCCATAGGAAATATTGTTCTGTAGTGTGCATACATCTTTAAGAATGAAGGATTGACATTTGGATTGGTATGATTAAATAGATTCACAGCTTGTTGAACTTAGTTACTGCTTATTTCTTTAAGTGTTGTTCCATTTCTGAATTGTTGTTCCATTTCCGAATTGTTGTTCCATTTCTGAATTGCTATTCCATTTCAAGATTTTTGATTTGATGTTTTCTTTACTCGCCGTTTCATTTATTATTTGTTAAGGACGATCTCAGGCTGTAGTGAGCATCGGCATCTGCTACCTAGGTCCCAGACCCCTGATCTGTTCTCATCATTTTCTAAAGGGATGGGTTATTGCTACCGAACCCTTGACTGATGCATTGCTTTATATCCAAATGTGTGATTTAGCCTTTTGAAGTAGTTAAGTTGTAGACACGCATTAATTTACTTTTGTAGTTTTAAAACAATTGTACTATAAGCATTACTCTAACAAATGCTAAGCCTCAGGCTGAGACACTCTTTGAAATAGCAAAACGTTCCCGGATTGAAAATGTTGATGTTGGACACCTAATCCTAAATGGGTTAGTGTGGAAGTCGAATGGACAAAAGCAGTCTAAGAGACCTTGGGATGTGAATCCCAACGGTCACCATAATGTACTATAAATGTATATCATTTGTGAATAAAAATTGTACTGCATGTTTGATCTTTCATATCTCTAGCTGTCCATGTGTGTTTAACATGGTATCAGAGCCATGATATGTGTCTTGTGTAGTTTTCTTTCTCAGGGTTTATCTTTTAGTTAAAAAAAATAAGATGTTGTTATTCCCTGAGCAACTGGTCTGAGCTGCCTTGAATAGCGCTAGCCTAGCCTTCATTAATTGCGCTCTGTCTGCCACACCTGTGCTGGCCTGACATATTCTATTTGTGATTTCTGCATATGCTCAGACACCAAAACGTTTCACTGGCCATCCGTTTAAAAGTGTTGAGTGCCTGCCTGACATGGTATCATCCGTTTGAATGTGTTGTTTTAAATATTGAATGCGCATTGTCCAGTGGTATTGCCTGTGTCTGACATATAATTGGCTGCCCAGCCCGCCATGTCCTAGCTCACATAATTCCATTGGAACATAATTTGGTATGTCAGGAGATTTACCAATGTCCAGGCAAGGCCATAGCTCGTACTCAAAAATACGGTTATACTTTCCCCGAAAGTAATCTAGTATTCTAACCATGTGCCTGGGTCTATTATTATCGTCGCTGTTCCATTCAAATGTGATATCTTTTGTTATATCTCTACTTAGGCATAGAAGAAGAAGCCATTTCTTATGATTCCTGTAAGAAGAGGGAGCTTATTGGTCGAGTTCTAAACGAGGAATCGATTTTCTTGTCACCACAAGGATCATGAGCTACCTTTGCTAGCTATACCTGCTATTTCTTCACAGGAGGTTGACGCTATTTGTTAAATGGGCGATATACCATTGTCTGAATAGCGTGGGTATTGTGGGAGAATTCTTTTCTTATGGGACGAGTCATTCCAGACTCCCACGATTTGCCTTGTGGGATGTGTATGCATTCATCACCTAGTTGAAGACCGCATCAGGGAGTTCATTCACAGAAGCGTGGGATTTATCATCAAGAACAAGCTATTGTTTGTTTCTGCACTCATAATTTTATATATACCAGAAGTAAAAGTTTCCAGTCTGCTTGAGGGAATTCATATCTCTGGTCCATCGTTGTTTCGAAATCATTGTGCATAGGGAATACATTCCCGAGTATATATTGGTCGTCTAATAGCCGATATCCATCTTCAACTTCACTGCTGTACTGAAGACTGCTCTGCTGGTGTGTTTCTAATTGCGGCCCTATCTATGGATAACTCTGATTTTGAGCCCCTTCAAAGCTTTCTCGACGTACCTTACCTCTGCTTCAGAAAGAGGCCGGCGGTGGTTTTCAAGAGATGGACGGGGTGCTCAATCAACCAAACGACAAGTGTGTAAGCTTTTCCATAATCTTATCTTGCAGATGGAGATGATTATAAATAGAAAAGAATGGAATAAATAATTAAATTTTGCAGTCAACTGAAACTTTTTCGATTATTATAAAATTCACTTTGAGTTGAGATCTTGCTCTGATTTTAAGACTGTCGGTCCTCGGTTTGTCGGACGAGTGGGTATTTTTAGCAGCCTTTGAAGATAGAAATCCTTCCGGAGAGCCTATTACTTGTTTATTCTCATCTCTAAAAGCATCTTCCATATCAGATGAGATGCACTTTTCTTTTATCTAGGTAAATACAACCTGTTGAAGCAGCTTTTCTTTTGGCACTATTTCATGCATACACTGGATATGAAGTGATTTCAAAAGGGCAAGGGTGCACATCGAAGTTTGGGTTTTCATACTTTCCATGTACTGAATTGAGTGCGTTAAAGTATGAATTGAATGATGAGTATGAAAGTCTATAATCATGGATTGGAAATGAACTTTTGTATAAAGTTATGTTTTAAGATTTGTGATTTGAAAGCCCTATGAAATAGGAATAAGTTATGATGAAAGTATGTGAGTTAATCATGGAAGTATGGTGAAAGTTTGGGATGATGTGTATAATCTCATGTGAATATTGGCATGTTTTAGGAAGAATTTGAGTATTGTTTTTTCCTGAAGGTGAGTGGATCGAGATTGATAATATTGAATGATTTTGAACATATATTGGAAAGCTTCCGCAGGTTGAAATGGGAAAGTGTGAATTGACTAGTGATTGAAGTTTTTGATTCGGTAAATGCTGGGATGCATTCTTCTATGTTTTAGATATTATTGATCGTGGGTATTGCAGGCCTAACCCTGCATCACTTTTCCTCATTGTTTCACTATTTTTTGAGGATTAAAAATGTCTCCAATTAGTGCAATATTAGAGTTAGTGGACAATCTAATACTCTCTACTATGAATAATATAGTCAAAATCAGCAAGGATTTTCTCTCAGAAATTCAGACATGTCTACAAAATGCACAGGAAAAGATTAATTTTTTGCAGCTTGAATCACAGCTACAACAAGAAGAGCTACATCAAAATAGACACCATTCTGAACCTATTTTCGTTCAGAACATTGAGACAACCACCCATCATCAACATGTTAATAATGTTACAATTCATTCAGATTTAGTACCAAACAAAGCAGCAAGGTTACATGCAGATGCAGAAGTTCAATCTGCACTTCCCAAGCCCATCATCAAACCTTGGGAACAGTTTGTCCACAACAAGCACAGAACCGGTCTTGGTTATGACAAGGACTTGTCCTTTCATATCCCAGACTACTCAAAACCCATTCAGTTTCAAAGTGTTGGATTCATTTATGACAGTTCACCTGCTCCTTATGACAGTTCAGCTTCAACTGTTCCAGACTCTGCTCCTCTTCCACAACAACAAAAACAACAGATCGTGAAATTCCAACACTGTGACCGAGTTGTCCATTTGAAAGATCACTGTTTTGATTTTCATCCATGTAAGCACTGTCATAAAACCACCCATTCTTCACACAGATGCTTCAAAAACAAACGTCCTGCAAGAACAAAGATTCATCTAGGATGGATCGCTTCTTGGCAATGGGCATCAACAACTAAGAAGATATTCCAAACACATGTCAGAACTTGTTCCAGAATATTGAACAGTCTTGCAGTTGAGTTTTCTCCATCATCTCACCTTGTATTTGACAGGGGGGGAAATGATGGTCATCTACAAGCTTCAAAGCCACATCAAGCGAGCCTGAGCTACAACTTGCCACACCAGTTTCATAGTTGTAGCCAGAGACAAAGATGCCCGTGAACATGCCTTCAGTGGGCAATCTGGGACACTTCCTCTAGCAGAAGACTTCAGCTTCTTGCCAGCTTTGAAAGAGTTCCGGGAATAAAATTGAGAACACTTCCTCTAGCATAAGACTCTAGCTTCTTGCCAGTTTTGGAAGAGTTCCAGGAATTGCATTAAGCATTCCAGAGTTGTTGGTCATCCTTAAACCATCACAGGTTGAGACTTCCCTTTTCAGGTTGAAGTTTACCTTTTATGCGGGGTGAGACCTCCCTTTTATGGTTGAAGGTTTCCCTCTTTAAAACAATAGGATCACTTCCTCTAGCAGAAGACTTCAACTTCTTGCCAGTTTTGGAAG